>JABCKJ010000260.1:0-30977 GCA_018850815.1 Asterophora lycoperdoides
ATACGCTATTTTCCGGACAGACCTATAGGGGAGCTTCCCGGGGCCTCTCATCAGTCAGAAGCAGAAGACAGAAGAAGTCGTATGTATTGCATTGCAATTGCTGTCTTACAAAAGCTGGCGACGTGGCTATACCTCTTTACCCCCTCCAACCTGGAATGAGCAGTAAGGCGAATCAACATGATGCCAGATATTGCCACCGGGATACCACCCCTTGCCACAAATTTCCTTGTGACCCTCGTCGCCACATCCAAGTGTTTTGTTCTGTTTTATTGGTCTTGGGATACGCACTCAGATCAGCGGCGTTGACTGTCCTTCTGGTGGCTGCCTCCTCGACAGCTGACAGTGACTGAACAAAGTGGCGTCGGCGAATCATCGGAATATGGATCACGCACACAATATGTTATACATACTCAAGCACTTCAAGTTGCCCACAGTACACTCAGCGCTCGCCTCCCCGTCATCTTGTTATCGTGAACCAGCAAGACATGACTGAATTCAAGCCCGTTTTGCTCACTCTCCCTTCCTTGACGCCCTCGCTGGCCCTCGAGGTATGCTTGAAGCATTCCCAGATCGTAGCGGAACTGATGCATCTTGTCCAGATTCTCCCCCATGGCCTTACACTCCATCGCATCATCGTACAAGCAGATGGCCGCGTAGGTGTTCAAGCGGCATCACCCTTCCAATCCATGCTGATTGTATGAAACGCAGACGCACGATATTGTGATCGGGCCTGAGTTGCCTAAAGACCACGTCACGCAGAAGTACACGAACAGCATTGTCGGCAGATATTCCAATCGTGTCCCAGTTGGAACCCATACCTTGGAGAGAAATGGTATCAAGAGCGAATTTGTCGCTCAGGCTAACGGCGAGTATTATCGCGATGTTGTGTGTACCCGCGCTAATCAACTCAATATCTAGAAAATCCTCGAGTGTCGCTTCACGGCGGCCCCACAGGCTTCGATTCGTTGCCCTGGACCTTGCTTACCGCAGAAAACCCGCCGACTCTCTTTACTGAAGCTGAGCTCAGTCATTTATCGTCCCCGACAACTGCCTATGCCATCTTCCGTTTAATCTCCTCGGACGGCGACCAAGGTTATCCTGGAAAGCTCCTACTGGAGGCGTTGGTGGCGCTAATCGGGCCTGGCGAGCCGGAGCGTAAGTATAGGACCCATTCGGCCGCCCCACAGGCGGCCGGGCCCGAATACGATCTGGGTAGCATCGTGCTGACTTATCGCGCGAAACTGGATGAGAAAAAGAAGGTTGTCACACCCATTAATCTCACTCAGGTACATATTCGATCAGCCTTTTAATCCCCGGCCGGATATACTGATGTGCGTTCCGAAGCACTGGGGTTTCAATTTGGAGGCGAGTTTGCGCGAGGCAACTTTGGCAACCGTGAAAGACCACACTTTGACCATCAAGGTATTACATGTTTCGAGCTTTTCCATTTTGCGTCAGTTGAGGGCGTTCGTCAGTCAGATCGTGTTGCCGAGTTGGGTGCAGACGCACTCGCCACTGGGGATTTCCTTTTGGCCAAGGACCACCCGTCCCACGCCCACACTGCGAAGAAAATCGGAGATCTGTACCCCGAGAATGGCTACGGTACGGCCGTTCTACTGTCGGTTAAACGCAGTACTGAGTCGTGCTTAATGTCTTCCTAGATCACTTCTACCTGTTGCAGAACCCAGGATTCAGCCAGATCCCTACCCGCTTACCACTCTCATCCTTTAACTCGAAGCTAGACCTTATCAAGGATATTCTCCAGCCGTCCAACGACGAGCAAGGAAACTCCACCCGTGGAAATCGCCCTGCGCCCGTAGTGGAGCTCTCATCTGAAAAATCAGGGATAAAGCTAGTCTTTGATACAAATCGTACGTTACAGCCTACGATCCTAGTAAGGACGCAAGTAACTTCTGAAACAGAGCGCGGTGTGATGTTTTACTCCAACGTGTTCGGAAATCCCGCATCGGGAGCGCGCAAAAAGATCCATGGAGGATCAGGCATAAGCGGTCATGGCGACTCATACGGCCCGGGAAGTACGTTGGCTTATCGACTTTATCATTTGTTACGAAGCCATTTGCTCATTTCTTGATAAGCCGCCGTATTTTTGGAGTTCCATGAGGTCAGTGATCCCCAACTCCCGTGTTTCGGTCTCTTACAGTGTACATTAGCCCCTTGCCGCATTCCTGGACCCAAAGAACAAGGATGGCGACGATACTCTCATTACTAACGACGAATTGTACCACAACTATGTCCGATTGGACGTCAGGTTTAAGGAAGTAGCGGAGTGATACCAAGATCGTGATTTTCTGTATGAGCCCACATATGTAACGTTATCTTCAAAGTGTATTTCAACCGATTGTCCTTATCTACATACTTGCCATCCTCAAGGTCTTGACTGTTGAGAAGTGGCCGGCAACTGCGGACGCGTCGCCGAAATTGCGGACGCGTTATTTGTTGCTGTTGATTCCAAGACTTCGTTTTCTTCTTGACTTTCATTGCTGTTCATCGAATTCGATGCACAGAGACACAAGCATTCTCCTCACATCTCAAAAGTCTTCCATGCAGCGACTGTCCAATCTACCAGCGCCTCACGTTTTCGACTATTCCCCTCTGTGGATGTCGAAGTCACAATCTACATGTACACCTCGGCCGATGCGATGGCCCACTGTGCCCGATTTTCTTAACAACACCGACGTTCTGAATGCCCCGCCTTGCGAGGAATGGAAGACTGCAGGCGCCTGTGAAAGCCTTGATCCTCAGACTATATATCCCATCACGTCTTCGTCGAACCACACACTCCTTGGCCTCTCGGATTCCAATCCTATCACCATTCCTTTATCTTCCTACGCGAACCTTCATTCTTTTTCTGTGGAAAAATCTATCGACCTCAGTGCTGCTTGGATGGCTTTGACGACTCTATTGTTTATGTTAACGGTATTGACGTTGATGGTCCGTTTTTAAAACACGCCTTGAGAAAATTGTTGAGGCAGGCTTACGCATATATCATAATGTAGGAAATTCTAAGGCTCCGACGTTGCAAGTGTCGGTCTGCAACTACGCCTCCGAGGAAGAACTTGCTGGCCATCGGGAATCGCGCTGACACAAGCGACGTATCAACTCCTCTGAGCCCCGTTATTAGATCCTCACAGGCAGACCCGAGGCCGAGTATCTCGCCACTACGCTACGCAAAAATGCTTTACTTTGGATGCCCCCGGGACCAACATTATCTCATGACTTTCCAGTTCACTTTCTGCGTCACGTCGCGACAGCGAATTCGTGGAGGTTATCATCCTGGTGGTGCTCGTAGCGCGACCCTTGCATCCTGCTCACAGACCGGCTATCTCAAGAGAACCAGGAAGGATGGCGAGGACTCTACATCTGAAGAAGTGGATGATATCCAACCTAGGACGCGCCGTTTCCAGCCTTCGACATGCAATCCTTCGAAACACCTCGCTGTTTCTTCAGGCTGCACATTGGACGACCGCAATCAGTCTGTTTTGGCCTCATCGGAATTTTCCTCGATCCCTGAAGATCGCCACCCCAGCTATATTTATCTGTTCTCGCTAGAGGGGCAAGGGCATATTCGGTCTCTTGCTGCGTCCATGCATTCTCCGTATGCTTCGTTCCTGAGGACGCGGCTGGCATACGAGCGCGCACTGTCATTGTACGACGGCATATTTTAGTTCACAAGGACGCTGGAGACGCGCCGGATAAACTCTTGGTCTATAGCCATTCTACATATATGTACTTGCCACATTTCTATCTTCATGAGTATTTGGACGTACACACTATTTAGTGTTACGGCAACTGGAACCAGATTTGTGTTGTTGTATATGTGGTAAATTCGCGTCGGATCAACAGTGCCAAACACTCAGCCACTGCTGGAAAGTTTGCCTCGACGAGCAGCCGTTCGTCAACGTCAAATCTCCTCCAAGGCCCTGCTCAAAATCCGCCATGTGAGTCGCCGAATCCATGTCCGTTGACTTCTAGAGTCTGTCAGAACTTCGTTCGTGCGATTTGGACGGGTAGAAGGGGTTGGATGGACTCTGGCGGTTTCGGATGACGAAGAGATGATACTGACCCGATTGCACATATCCAGCCGGACACAAGTGCGAATCGCTCGCAGTATGTTTCCCCCCGAATCTTCCTCAATTCCACGTCAAACGCATCTCTTTTCGTTTCCCTAGCTTCCGCCTCAAGAAACCGTACCGCCCAGCATGATCATTCCCAAAGAGAACAGGCGCGCCATCTACGAGAACCTTTTCAAGGGTGCGTTTTACGCGGGATCTATGGAGACTTTTGGATCGTTGACAGAGTTGTGTTGGAACAGAGGGCGTCCTGGTTGCTAAAAAAGACTTCAACGCGCCGAAGCACGAGGAGCTTGATGTCCCCAACCTCCAGGTCATCAAGGCCCTGCAGAGCCTGACCTCCCGCGGCTACGTCAAGACCCAGTTCTCGTGGCAATGGTACTACTACGTCTTGACCCCCGAGGGTGTCGAGTACCTCCGTGAATGGTGCGTACCATATTCAAATCTTCCCTAATTCTAAAATCTTCCCTAATTCTACGTCTAAATCTGTCTGTAACCATCAGGCTCCACCTCCCCAACGAAATCGTGCCCGCCACACACAAAAAGGCTGCTCGTCCCCCCCGCCCTGCTACCGTTCGCCCTGGAGGAGGAGATGGTGCTTACCGTGCGCCCCGTGGTGACCGTGAGGACTACCGCAAGAAGGAGGGTGGTGCCCCTGACTCGTTCAGGCCGCAGTTTGCTGGTGTCGGCCGGGGTGGACCCAGAGAGTAAGGAGCTCACGCTGGAGTACGCGTTTTATATCACTTATGACGGCCATAAATGTTGTATGAGCATGCACCATCCTTTCATCTCATGCCTTTCAATCTCTAGTGTGTGATCCCGGTTGAACTTTGGTTCAAACTCCTCCACTCTGTTCAGAGATGCTATCATTCATGATCTACGCTTCGCCACCTTTCTGGTCTCTGCTTTGGCCCGGGCTCATACTACCGATACGTCGTTGTCTCTGGGAATTAGATAAGATTCTGGCCTCAGCCCCTTCCTCCAAGAAATGATGCGATGCAAACGCAGTTGCTCAAAATCACCATCAGCTTTGGGCAACGCCCCGCCCGCCCGCACCCTTCCGTGTTGAAGAAATGTAGCTAGGTCGCCCACTTGTCACAACCCCATTTCCTGATGGTCTACGGCTCCTTGGGGATGCAACCCCACGAACTTTCATCACCAATCGAAATCCTGATGCAACCATGTGAGTTCGCAACACCTGAGCATGAACCACATTCTTGAATATTGACAAGTCACAGAACATATATTTCAGTGGGTGGTTCGAGAATCGAGAGTCCCTCGGTGACGGAGTGGCTGTTATTCTCATCTGCATTCGCGCGTGATCGCAAAGACCCATGCAGATTCTATCGGCTGTCCTTGAATCTCGTTAAATTTAATGCGTTCGCTGACCACTTTCTCCCACACGACTGATGATGAAAGGAGAAACGACACACAGACCCTAGATAACCTTTAATTTTAGAGTCCATGGCTTTTGGTGCCACGAGTCCCTGATCAATCGTTCTGCGGATTTACGATGCGGCGGCTATATCGTCTCTGCGGGGGTTTTCCTGGAAGATTCCCCGCGTCTTCTCAAGCACAGCGGCCCTGTGACGTGGAGTTGAAAGAAGCAAAACATCACTTGGTCTCATGCTGGGTTCTTCTCTTCATCACATCATCGCTTTTCATTCGAGGTCGAGCCTCAATGAAGATTGGAGATCTATGACACAGACAGTTTCAGACAGCGCAACTGTCAGATATCGCGGTCGAACCAGCTAGCCTACATACATACGCCTCGAGAACATCACTCGCGGTTTGTTCCCATGTCGTTGCAATTGCAATGGGTCTCCGCCGATCCCCCAATCTTTCTCAAAGCCGTCGAAAAATTCCTATGAAACGCCCCAGAAAGAGAAACGTTACTAGGCTGGATCTCTGCAGCAAATAAAGGCGTCTTCGAAAGGTCATCAATGGTCGACTAGCGGTAGCACGAGTCCCTCATGAAGTGTGCTCCGCACTTTTTTGCAGCAGACTGATCCAGATCTTAGGCGCGAACGTAATTATAAGGTTCGCGGTGCGAAGCGAGCACGTCGGAAAGGCATGGCTGTGACATACAACAGGCGAGAAGGTGCGCGAGGATGGACACCTCGCGTTGTATGCGCGTGTCTTGCTCCATGGCACAGGCCTAATATCAGAACTTGTCATCTGTAAGGCTCAAATTGGTTCCGAGGTTCAGGTGGAAGGCGAGTGGCTGGATACCCTGCAGCGAGAAAGTACCATTACAGCAATGGCGTAAATAGGCGCAAGATGTGGAGGAAAGACCACGCTGGTCAGATGGTGGTCCGAGGAGTAATGCCATATCGGCGCAATAAGCCGACCATTTATCGTGCGTCGGCAGCCGTCAAGATGCACGGGATGTCGCAGCTCGCTACGCAGTGGATTATGGGGCCCCATCGACAGGATGATCAAATCATAACGAACAAAAAAAAAAACATAAAATTTATCCCGCGGAGCCCACTGCCGGAGTTGTGTAGTTCCAAGAGTGAGCGTTTCGCAAGTATAAAAAAACCGTCATTGCAGCTCCTGTGTTGAAACTTGGAAAGTCGTTCTATCAATGTTGCTACCCAGTCGCAGATTTGAGCGGGTGCTATATCACCGACATGTTGATATCTGGGCCAAGATTTGTGCACCGGGATTTGTTTGTCACAATGCAGAGTCTCAGTAAAGGCCAGGTTGGTGATAAATGCAGACACAACCACTCGAAGGACAAAGAGAACGAAACTGAGATCGCCAGAGGAACGCTCAATCGAAATCGAAGTATCCAGGTTGGTGAAAAGTTTAGGCAACCACGGAGAGAACGAAAAGGACAAAAGCAAGATCATGCAAGATCACTCAATCGAAATCGAACTCGAAATGTCCAGGGACTAGGAGGAGAGAAGTAGGGGCAACCTAGACAAGGAAATCCCATTAAATAATACCACAATATAGACACCATGATACCAATCGCGGATCGCAGAAGCCATGTCAATTGGGCGACGCGGCTGAGAAAGTGAGTATCGGAGGTTTACAGGATCGGCAGGAGCAGCATCTCACCTCTGTGTTTCCCTTTGTTCGCGCCTGGCGCTGTCTCATAAGCATTTCGTTCCGGTTCCTTCTCGAGTTGATGTACCCTCCCTGACTGATCAGGACGTGTCTGGGGACCAGGCCTGCTAGCCCCGCCGCGGTGTGGATGTTGGTGTGAATGACGATGGTGTCTATGACCATCACACGAAGAGTCCGAATCCGAGTCTGAATCTTCCTCGCTAGACGACTCATCAAACTTCCGAGGTTTGTTATATATGCAGCATACTACAGATCCGCCAGCTGTTCAGCTTCTGTTGTAGCACTGAAATCAACAATAGCGTACGCACTTTTCGATGATTTTCTCCCGCAGCCCTCGTTGTCCACAACATCTTCGTCCCAAGCGACTCGCTGCTGATTTCGAGCGCCTGCTCTTAGGCGAAGCGTGCCTAGGGTGGCATTGTCGGACGATGGGCCATTTGCTGGACGTGGCGCTGCGTCCGTGATGGTAATCGTGCGTGAACCGTCGCCTGGAGCAGACGTAGAGGGTGTACCAGCCATTATGCTCGTTCGACGTTGAGATAGTGACACAGTCTAAGTTCAGTTCCTAAGGCAGCTTATCAATCCGGTCGCGTGGTCATCCGTGGCTGATCACGCGTCGAGACGCGTAATAATGCGACGCGCCGGTGACGACCAAAGACCAAAGTCAAGGTCAAGTCCACAAGCCGGCCAAGTATCTAAAATGGTCAAAGATTAGGGTCAACTACTTCTCAGAGAAGCTGTACAAGACTGTTTTCGGAAAGCCCCATCGTTATTAGATAAACAGACTAGTTCTTCAAGTTGTCGGAAAAGAGATTGAGACCTCCGGGCGTGGCCAACGAAAGCTCGAGCAGCCACCCGTCCACGTCGTCTCCATTCCCTAGCATCATCTCAGTCTATCATTGACGGTAGCACGTCAGTGTTTGGAAGATGAGATGATAGACAGATTCAACGCCAGATCGGAAACCTCCACAAGATGTAGCAGTTAAGAAGTTTATGAGACGTGATTGATGGTGCACACGGAACAGTAATTCAAAGTAGGAAAAGGTGACACAGATTCGAGCTAGTAAGTACAATGCGATTCTACACGATGATTGCAAAGCGAGACAAGTGCGTGATGTGCGATGGGTATAAGTACATGATGCATGCGTAGACGAAGGGGATAAATATAGCTTGAAAATGATAAAAGAAGGATGGTGGGACGAAAGAGGCAGAGGCGATGGCAACGTCGCGTATGATGTGTTACAAGATTTTGGAAGATGGGAATGCAGCGCGGCGCCTATCCATAATAGATTCTGATTGGGGATGAAGTGAGTTGAACTGTCACGGAAGCGACGAAGCGAAGGAGACTTACCCTCGCGATGTTGTGGATATCGGCTTGAAGTCGGTACGCCCAGAATCGACGAAATGGTTAAGCACGGTAGCCCAGTCTTCACGGGTGTCCCAAGAGATTTTGCTGGGTGGGTCAACCTCAACAGGCATGACCTGCGATTGGCCGCCGCATTGGACGATGATCACGAGGGTCCCGATGCCACCGCTGTGACGACACCGCTCCTCGCGTCGTTGGATATCGGAGATAACAAGAGGATCACGAATGTAGCTCCGGGGAACGATGTGTGTGGAAGATACCGAAAAGCTGTGGTGTTGGGAATGGAAGTCAGACATGCCGAGAATGGACAACGTTTATGGAAAGGCGCACCGACGATATGACTCGGAATGACGGCCGTGGTAAGAGAGCTCGATGAGCAGGGCGTTTTGGCGAACGTTCGCGGGGATGCGCTTGAGTTGTAGCGCTTGGAAGCCGGCCCATCCAAGAAGGGCGGTGTGGGCGGAAAGGAATTTTCGGAGACCTTTGTAAAGGTTCTCGTCGGCGAAGGCAGAAGCTTGCTTCACGCCGGAGATCTGATCGGCAGTATGTTGGCAAATGGGTTTGTGAGAAGGCCAATGGATCTTTTGACATTCGGGCGACTAGGAGAACAGGTCAGACGGTGATAGCGAGCGCACGACGAAGACCGACGTACACAATACTGAGTCGTCATCTAGAGGTCAAAGACAGTCACGTCAGGTCGGCGATGGCGGGGGTATGAAAATAAAAAACGTACGCATCCACCACATAGCCGGAATTTGGAGGCAGAAGGAGTCTCTGCTGCACCACACTGGTCGCAGATGCGGTAACCCCGTTGCTGCTTTTGCATCGTTATGGGGGGCGTATTGTAGTTGGCAGCGGCGGGCTGGGAGTAGTAGACCATGGTTACCGAGACTCGGAGGAGTATTGTGGTGCGACCGGAGAGGGATGGTTGACTTGCTCCATTGCTAAGAGGTTATATAGGAATGGAGGCGATACGCGTATGGATATGGAGTCAAACAAAAAGTAGACCGGAAAGCGCCCGATGCTTTTGTTCTGGCCATCTTCCGAACACTATTTTGTCATGGACGTTTCTGGTAGGCACACACCTGCAGGCGTCAAAGGTTTCGATCCCGAGAAGACAATACGAGGATGGTGCTCGGATAGACTGAAAGAATATGAAATCTCATCTCATCACGAGGAGCTTGAAGACAAAAAGGATTCGGAACACTCAACCGGGGTTACCTAATCCAGCGACTTCACAATACAATTGAGCCAACCTCTACTTTCGCAAGAAGTATTTCTACACAAAAGACGCATACCTGCATCAGGGGAAAAGACTTCCCTACGATTCAATTCCCAATGAAGGATTTTCAAAGGACGTCGGTCCAGCGAGGTGTTGCAAAATTCGTGCACCGCAGTCAAAGATGTGCTCGAAACCAACTCGAAACAGCAATCTGCATATCTCTCCATATCATTAATCTTTCCGACGTTCGCGTGGGGGTGGAGTGGTTGAACAAGGGAGGCCGGTCCGTGTCCTCTCGGCCGGAGCGGGGCAATGTCGGTCGATCTTGTTTCCTTTCAGCTGTATGAACGCCGGTGCGTGGACAAATGATGATCCCTGTTTACATCCCTCAACATTGTTCACATCTTCACTTGGCAGTCACATCGCGCAATCAATGCCTGTTCGTTTAAAATTTGCGGGCCTGAAAGCTGTAGGTGCCTTGCCTTTCACTTGCCTTTCACCCTCGAGTCTGTGGTGCCCTTCAAAGGACCTGCTCAGTCTTGGCTACCATTTTCTCAATTTCAAACGGACGTCAAATGAGGTCAAATGCATCGACGCAGCATGCCATGTTGAGCGCCTCCGGTGACTTCGGCAGTCTTGTGGACCCACACAGGAGAGATATTGAGGACACGGTTTTCAGATTTCAATCCATTCACGCAACCCCGGCCACTTTTTGGGCGTATCACATCTGTCGCGGAGCGATCTGCAGGCACTCCGCTCGTGTACTGGCTACATTGAACACATGTTGCGAATACACAGTCTTGCGTGCGCATTCGAAGAGTTTTTCCCCAATCGTTTTGTGGGCGCAGTGGGACAAAGAGTACCCATGGGACCCACAGGTGTGTGTATTCGCGCCCAACGACATGGCGCGTTCTGACCACAAGGATGCGGCAATGCCCAGTTGTGAATGCACCTATGTCTGTTTTGGCCGGCGGCGATCCGGGATCTGCTGATGCGCTGCGGCATGTTTGAGGGGGATCCACTTCTCGTGTTCTGAGCTCGATATGTGGTAGTAGCATCCTTCGTCATTGTGACTAACCTGCACCCATGTGGAGATTTCATTTCCATGTTCTCACTGCGGCAGCGTCCTTCGTTCTTGTGGCTAACCTGGCCCCATATGTAGAGATTTCATTTCCGTATTCTCACCCATGGACGCTTCATGGCCCGCCGGATGACTGGGGCGCGGCATGATACGTGCTGGACGAATTTGTCCACGCGTGGGGGATGGTGATTATCACATATCGATAGATGTCCTCCTCGTACGGTACGGTGCTTCTCCCCCTGTCCATCAAAGAAAGTATCGTCGAGCCGCTTCACTCGAAATCTCTATGATAAGATAAGATTCTGTCTTTCTTGCTTTGCAATGTTCCAACGCCGCCGCCTGACCGACCATTGTCAACTTTCAACGCTTAGGTATAGGGCCCTGATTTATCTGCATCGCGGTCATCTCTAACCAGGACAGGCTCAAGTGCTGTGCCTGTACTCGGCGCCAGTCGCGTTTCCACAGCTTGGCGCGCTGCGCGTTTTATTTATTTCAAGTCATGACGACGCGTTGCAATTCAATTTCTCGTCGGTCCAGCTCTCTTCTCCACGACGATGAGCAGCGAGCGCTTGTGTGTTACCCGATAGGCCGTTTCTTATCAAGAATGGCTCATCCAGGTCGTTTTGGCAGTGGTCAAGGATACTCGAAACCTCCAACTAGCCTCGAAACTTAATCAACTCTACTTCTCATGCATGACGACTGCTACTTTACCTTCCATCCACTTGCCCAACGTCAGTGGAGCTGCATACGTCATGATCAGGCTTGTAAACTTCGACATACTGGGGATATGCGTGTCTCGTCGTCACTGGGAGTGCCTGCGCCCACAGTCGGTCGCTTTGTGACCTAGTGAGTGCGTTGTCCACCACAGCACTGTCTGAGGCGTCCAATGCCGCCTTGCCTTGATGGCTCTCAAAGCATTCAGGGATGCGGATATGATCAAAGTTGTTCTGCATAACTTCTTATATTGTCAGTAAGTAGCTGGTGAAGGCCTTAACTGTACAGCCACTATCGGAACAATCCTGATCGTGATTAGATCAAACCTGGTCCGGATGACGATTTTGTCTCGCTCTCGGAATTTGTCAGGGGTTGGAGAAAATCTTCGCCAAACGCCAAACGGTCATCCAGCTGATGTTACGGTTTCCTATGCAGCCATGCTGATTGATTTTCGATAGATTTCTCTCGGCAGCCACACGCATCTCCACCTTGCGCTCACTATAACCACACGTTCTCGACATTTAGCGCGTCCCCGACCACGAAATGGATCCAAATCTTACCTCCAACCACTTCCTATCTCTCCCTCGTCCTGATGTTTTTGTTGGAACGCCGGCTGGCGTTCCAGATACCACCACTCTTGCTGCACATGATTTCGATGTTGATACCCGGACTGGTTTTATGCCTCCACAACCACCGATTGCTCATCTCCCTCCAGCATGGGAGTCATGGGAAGCAGCTTTAGATGAAGCTATACGGCAGCAACTGAAGCTTGGAGATACCCCGGGGCTTCCCGAAGATGAGCTTGTGAAATCAGAGACATGGCGCCACCATGTGCGCAACGTACGTTTCGGCATATCATGGTGTGATTGGACGCGCTAATGTCGAATTCTGGTACAGCTTTCTATTCTTCCGATCACCGATTTAAAACGATCTGAGCTCTATTTACGCCGCGGTCATCATGTTCTAGGATGGATTCTCCATTTCTACGTCCATTCTTTACCTCCCGATGCTCCGGTTGTGATTCCGCCCCCAATCACTCTTCCCCTTCTGCAAGTCAGCGCTCAACTACAGCTTCCACCGGTTCTCACATACTCTGATGATGTTCTCTACAATTGGGCGTTAAAGAAACCGCTGGAGGAGCAGAACAGCGTACCGGCGCTTGATAACCTTCGCTGCCTTACACTGTTTACGGGGACGAAGGACGAGGAAGAGTTCTATCTCACTTCTTCCCGGATAGAGTTGAAGGGTGTCGAGGCCCTTGAACTCATGCAGGTTATCATGGACGAGACGTTCGTTGGAGACGACATCGCGATTCGCCGCATAACGCAGTACCTCAATAGCGTGTCCACCGTCATCCAGGACCTCCGCACTTTGCTCCTTGCAGTCAAAGAGCACTGCAACCCCGACATATTTTACCATCACATTCGCCCCTGGTTCCGCGGGGTCGACTCCGACCCCAACAAGCGCGCTTGGGTTTTTGCAGGAATCGAGGCCGACCCGAGCCTCCAAGAGCCTACAGAACTTTCGGGTCCTAGCGCTGGTCAAAGCTCCCTCGTCCATGCGCTTGACATCTTCCTGGGCGTCGACCAGTACTCGCACGCCAGTTCCGTAACTGGCCACTCCTCCTCCTCTGGCAAATCTGCATTCCTCGATCGCATGCAGATGTACATGCCCCGACACCACCGTACGTTCCTCAACCACCTTTCTGCCAATCCACGGCCCCTGCGCAATTTCGTAGAGGCTTCCAAGGACGCCGGGTTGCAGGAGGCGTACAACGCAGCCGTCCTTGCACTCAAGGGGTTCAGAGACGCCCACATGATCATCGTTGCGCTCTACATCATAGGTCCATCGAGGAGGCCAGCCCCTGCTTTTGCGGCCTCTGGGGTCTCGGCGGTAAGGCCAGACACGGGAAAGGATTATGGCGCTGTGGATACCCTAAAAGGCACGGGCGGGACGGAGCTTGTCAATTTTTTGAAAGACGTCCGGGATCGTACTGCAGGCGCTGTTTTGCATACTGCATAGAGAAGAGGCTGGGTTGTTATAAGTGTAATGTAAGTCTGCGACGGTTGTGTATGTACATTTTATGGCGCTGTCAGTAAACAGGGCGCACTAAATTTAGAATTTTGAACAACTTGCTTTAGATTCTCTCAGTCGGCAAATTCGGCCTTTCTCGTATGTTGCTTATCGCTATCACTGAAGACCCCAGACCCGCCCGGTGGCGGTACACATAGCCCCGACACCTAGCTTGGCGATGTCTGGACACAAAACTCATATCGGAACTTGACTAAAAAACATCAGCTGTCCAGGACTCCGTGGTCGGTCGTTCAAGCACATGCGTGTTCGTGGTACATAGAGTTGAGCGAATTCGAATTCCTGAAACTTGTGAAATGATTTCGCGCTCGGCAAACTATACTTCCACGTTCTGGAGCTTGTTACTGGGGTTGCGTCGGTGTCTCTCCGTTTATCTATACTGAAGCCCGACTCCCATATGTCGCCATATGTTATTCTCTTACTGATCTGCGCGTTATCAACGGGTCTGGTTGCATTCTCGACGGGGCCATCTACGGGTAAGACCCGACGCGTCAGTTAAAGTGAGTTTGCGGCACCCGTTTCACCTTATTGAAACACTAAAACCAAATCCTCCGTTACCCATGGATTCCCACAAGGCATCAGTTATCTCCCAAGACGCCAATGTGTTTGACGTTGACCCCCAGTCGGGCTTCATGCCGACCGAGGCGCCGTTGTCACGCCTTCCCGACGCATGGGAATCTTGGGAGGAAGTCCTCGACGCTGCTATCACCGCGAAACTTCAATTAGGGGACAAGCCAGGGCTTACGGAGACCGAGAAAAGCGCTTCAGAAGCATGGCGCGCTCGTGTTCGTCAGGTGCGTCGTTTAGTTTTTATTTATCTGCTGACCTAGCTGACCGATGCTCACAGTTACCTGTCCTCCCCACCTCAGACCTTGAGGCCTCGCACATACTGCTCCGGCGAGCTCACCTTGTCCTCTCCTACATCATGCACTTTTACATACAGTCCCTTCCGCCGCACGCACCTGTCATTATTCCGCGTCCTATATCCCTGCCGATTCTCCGTGTCTCAGGTCGCCTCGACATACCTCCGCTGCTCACCTTCTCTGACACCGTCTTGTACAACTGGACATACAAGCATCCTTCGGAAACGAAGGTCCCCGCGATCGACAACCTCCGAACGACGACGATTTTCTCCAACCTTATCGACGAGGAGGAATTTTACCTCTGCTCTGCCCGGATCGAACTCCGGGGTGTAGAGGCGCTGGAAGTGATGCGCGCGACGATGGACGAAATATTCATCGGAGACCAGACCGCCGTGCGCCGCATCTCAGGGTACTTACAGACCATGGCCACGGTCATCAACGAGCTAAAGGTGTTGCTGATGGAGGTTCGCCGGGATTGCCGCCCGGATCCGTACTACAACGAAGTGCGACCTTGGTTCCGCGGCGAGGACTCCGACCTGGAGCATAGGAGATGGGTCTTTGAGGGCTTGGACGAAGACCCGTCTCTGGTAGCTCCGACGGAACTCTCAGGCCCCAGCGCGGGCCAGAGCTCAATGGTGCACGCCTTGGACGTCTTCCTTGGAGTCGACCATCAATCAACGTCTCCAGGCAAGCGGTCTTTCATGTCCCGCATGCAGTCGTATATGCCGAGGAACCACCGCTTATTTTTGGATCACCTCGCGTCTAATCCGAGGCCACTACGCGCGTTTGTGATGGCCTCTGGGGACGCCGCCCTCCACGACGCGTACAACCTCGCCGTCGTTGCCTTGAAAGAGTTCCGCGACTCCCATATGATCATCGCAACGCTATATATCCTTGGGCCGTCTAGGAGAGCTGCGAAGCTGGCGCAGGTGGAGTCGTCCAAGGAGGAGGCGCTGAAAGGAACTGGAGGAACAGATTTGGTCAAGTTCTTGAAGGATACTAGAAATCGCACAACGGAAACTATCATACACTAGACACGGACGATTATTTACATTTCGTCCTATAGATATAATTATGTCCTTCACAGACCCGTTAATGGTGAGCATGTCCTATGAGCACGGTCGTGAGCGAGCGAGCAGTTGATGATCATGTCACTGTGACTTTCAACCTTCAATTGCACTGCCACCACCACCACCACCGTGATCTGGCCAACTCCTGTTATCTTCTGATCTTTGGACGTGCACGCATTCCTCATTTCCTTGAATATTCGAAGCCGATCTCAAGGGCCAGCTCAAGTGTAACGTTCTATAGATTACTGCTCGTCTGTCCAACGTCTGTCAAGCTACGCCCCAAGTTGAAAACGTCACCTCAACATGAGGTTTTTATTCTTGATGGCTCTATACATGGCTTCGATATCTGCCAAAGGTCTGATTCTGCGAACGCTTCAATATTGGTGCAGCATCTTGCCTTCCTCCGAGATGCTTTCATGTCAGTTCACAGCGTGAAACCCCACGACTTGAGCCGTCCAAAGAACCTGATGCCAATGGCAGATGCGTCCAGGCTTTGAGCCGCCTTACCAGCAGGAGTTGTCACAATGACAGGTGTGGGTACTGTACCTCATTTCATGACCTTTTAGCCCAGCTCAGCGCAAAATCGAGGCTCGAGTCCATCCCTCCTCGAAAATGTTTCGTGTCCCTCTCATCGCGTTAGCTGCATCCCTCCTTGCTTTCGCAGCGCCTGCCCCTGCCTCCAATTTGGGAACGGTCGTGAACTTGAGAATTGAGGGCGACACAGGCACGATCTTCGAGGGCCCTGTCCTCACTCGAGGCCACGATATCGTGACGGTTTCGGGTGGGAAACATCATTGCGATGGTACAAACCTGGGAGCCAACCCCACGCCGGGGCCGACTGCCACCAGTGCACTCGATGATGCCGCAAAGCAACACAATTTCGGCTGGGATGGGTGAGCATGCTGCTTGCATTACCTAGAAGACCATGTCTAAACGCCAGTTCTATATACTTTAGGACGTTTTACCCCGAGTACGATGACTACTTTATCACAGAAATCGGCGGTGTGCACCAGACTCAGTCCGAATACTGGGGGTATTTCGTCAATTACAAGTTGCCAGACGTCGGTGGATGCCAACAACGAGTCAAATTGCTCGACGAGGTGCTCTGGGCATTCGACCCGTTCGGCAAACCCGCCTTGAAGCTGACTGGACCGCAGCTCGCTCGTGTCGGCAAACCGGTGACGCTTACAGTCACGGATGGGCAGGACGGAACCCCGATTGCAGGTGCATCGGTGGCCGGCCAGATCAGCGACGCTGCTGGGCATGTAAGGGTGACGTTCACCAGTGCGGGCGTGAAGGGGCTCAAGGCTGAAAAGGCGAACACTGTTCGTTCGAATCGCCTCCAGATTGCCGTAGTACCAGGTGAGTTACCAGATGCTTGGCATGCTACTTTCATTCAATCCGCTTTAGACGTGTAAACTTCAAGTTTATATATTCGGTAAATACAAGCTCGAGGGTGTCAACATCTCAGACGTGAAGTAACTAAAAGACAAAATCGAAATCGTTCCCCACGAAATGCGCCGCTTCATCGGGCAGGTCCTTGTCATGTAGCATCGACCACACATCGTACTCTACCACTTCAAGCGCCAACGGGAGCGCCGAGGACGAGATGCGACGCACAGACGCCGAATCAAGATATACCGTTCGGATCGGCCGACCCGCAGCCTCGCGGAAGGATATCACACTGAGCAACTTCTCCATGACACTGCAATTGACGTTGCGCAAGGCGAGTGCCGTGAGGTTGGGCCAGAGGACGTTGGCATCAGCTCCGGTGAAGACGTCATAGAAAGAGTCGGGGTGGATATTCGGTATTGTGAGCCGCTCGACGTCCGGAAAGCACTCGGCGGCGATGAGAAGCACCGAGAAGCCCAATGTACTGACGGGCGAGAGAGTGATGGATCGCAGGTTGGGAAATTTCGGAACCGATGCGGTGGCGCCTTGATGGTATGCTACGAGATCGTCGGCGATGACTGGAGCAATCACAAGATCCTCCAATGAAGTTACTGACACGACCCGAAGGAGGTCAGAGACGGAGGTGAACGTCCCGTAGACTTGCAGCGATCGCAGGGAGGGAAAGTCGATTGTCGCTGTCAGGGGCCACGGGCCACAAACGACATCATCAAATAGCGCCAAGGTCTCCAGCGACAAGCACGACGTGGCGATGGCATTGAATGTGACGAGGTCGATTCCGTGACCGTCGCCGAGAGCGAGGTGGAGGGAGGTGAGCCTCTGCAGCCGGGGTAGACCGGGCATCATTATACGTGACACCCGCAGGTGCGAGAGGATAGGTGCCCCTCCGCTGAAGAACGGGGAATAGATCTGCGCATGGAAATCGGGAATGCTAGTAACTTGCATAACGAGGCGCTCAAGTAGAGGGGCTCGGCGGGAGTGGAAAACTTTCAAAACTGCGTCGAGGAGAGGCTCAAGATAACAAAAATCACCCTTGACCGTGATCTTGCAGCACCGGGAGATGTGTGGCGCAATGAGAATGCAGAGAGTTTGCGCGGAGGCATTGGCGACAGCTGGGGCCAACAAACTGCCAAACGGGATCGTAGGGATGGTAAGATTGAGATGGATCGAGCACGACGTCGACCTTGTCAAATATAGCTGAATGATATTTAACGACCACGGAGGGCTGATGTCGATGTCTGACCAGAGAAGCGGGGAGTTGAGCGCCACGTCACGCCAGTAGCCCGAAACTTGCGAGACGGCGACAGCGGGCTTCCTTCGCCTGGTTTGGCTCCAGGGAGAGCTGTCTTCCGGAGTCTTTAACCGGTTCGCAACATCAAAAATATGCCCGAGAATTTCTGGAGGAAGGGATCCAATGGGTGTTGCTTGGTTGATGAGGCGCAGGTTCTGGTAGAGATTTCGCTGGGCCCATTTGAAAAGAGCTACTCGCGCGTCACCGTGATATATGGAAGATGCGCTGTCGAGATATTTCTGTTCCTGTATGGAATGACGAGGTAGGGCAATGGTCATTTGTATCGATCTACTAGTGCAATGCGTGGACCACGTCAGCGCCGTAGTCTGTTGTTATATGTCGGGGAAACAAAACCTACCTAGGAGCAGGAGATGCGGCGGGGGGGAATCAAGGCGCCAGGCCCTTCCTTCCTCAATCTTTGAATCTATAGTGCCGCGGCTCACGAGTTTTTTATTTTTATTTTTCATCGGACCGTGGACGACGGACGGGTCACGGAGGGCGGACTCCGAGTCGATTCGGATCACAAATTATGTTGGTTTAGGGCAGGTGCCGGGAGAATGCTATGTATTACTTTCTAAAGTTCCACAGTGACAATAGCTCTACTTAGAAGTGCCCAGATATTCATTGGGGGCAGGTGCCGGAACGCTCCAACCCTATCTTTCCGAACTTCCACGACGCACTACGAGCCTTTCTGACTGGAGCCTCCCATGTCAGACACAACAAATGATCTGAAGAAGGTGTCTGCGCTCTTCAACGACGCTATAGCTAGGCTTAGGTCTCTACCTGCTGATTTTGATCGCGCCGCTGAAGAATGGCTTAAGAATGCACGGATCGACGTATTGAGGGAAATCGAGAAAGAGTACGTTACCTCCTAATTCGGAGCCAGTGCGAATCTAACTCGACCGCCAATCGATCGCGCTCAGATACAATGAATTGCCGGTGAACGACCCCATCAATGCTCCGCGCTGGGCCATTGACCCGTCTGCATACCTTAAAGTGGAGAGTCCAACACACTCTGCGGCTTTAAATGCGTACAGCAACAAATTCCAGGCAGCCTTCCAATCCCTAATGGATGACTGTGGATTTCATGCATCCATTGCCATTATCCACGGCAGTACTATTTCGTGGTACATCATCAAGATCACTTTCCCAAAGGCCACCAATTCAAACGACCTCACCGCTCCGAAAACCTTCAAGCGCGAATTTTCTCGCCAGCGGTTCGCTGTAACAATAAAAGAAATCACAGATAGCGAAGAAGCATTGGAAGCAGAACCGGATCCAGACGTCGAACTGACGTCGAGCATTTAGATTGGTCGATCCAGGCGAGGAAACATCTAATATTGCATACGACTGTCTCGATATCCTGCAGAATGCACATGCTAAGCCTGGAACGAGTCACCAGCACCTCTGCGCCATCAACCGCCACCCACCCCACTTTGACTTATTCCTTCTCAAATGCATAGTAAATATGTCTGAGTGAACCATTAATCTATCCTGTCACTGACGTTCATCCCACTATTTGGAGTCAATCCCACTATTGAACCTTTTTCTCCTCATCCCATTCCCACTCTATTGTCCTTACAACGTCACTTGACCGCCTTCTGCGATTTCTTCTTAAGTAATGAATCGCATGTCGCATGTACACCTCCAGCAGCCAACCGTGACGGAGGTAAGCACAGCCATTCCTCTCACACTGACGGAGCGGAACGACTATTAGAATGGAATCTAGCAGTGATTGCGGCCGATTTTCAAAATCATCCTTCTTACTTCCTCACTCGCCTGGTCGATGGGGCAAGTACCCTCTCCAACTGCCAATCTACGACCACCAGATTGTACGAGGTTCGACAACTTCTCTGTGTGGTGCCATATACTGACGTATTCGTTTCAATGGCACCGTGCTATCCTGATTCCTTCGGATATGCTTTTGCGCCAAGATGATTGTTTATACTTACTAACATACCCACAGCGCAGCATACCAGGGTCACTTGATACTAGTCTCTCAAATGCACAGAACTTCCTTGAACCTTTGGGGACTTATGAGATATCTGTTGTGGCCTATCCTGAGCATCTGTGAACTCTCCGCTTTGCGATAGAAAGTTTCACGGGGCTTACTTGCAGTCTGGGACACTTGGGTCATGATCTGGAGCTGTGGGTCGCGACGCGTTACCCATCGATGTTCGTTCTCTCTCATTCAGATTGACAGCAACTTAGACCATACTAGTACTTCACTCACGCGATTTCAACAGAGGCTATTCCGTCGTGGCGACAAGTATACGTACTTGTATGGTGGGTGGTATTGATATATCCCGACGATCTGTTGGTTAAGGGACCAGGTAAACGTATAGTATGTCAGGGACGGTCACACAATGGCGACAAATGCCCTCAAGCTTGAAGGATCCTTCAAGGAGCCTTTCACATGAGGCAGACCTAATGGTTTGAACATGTGCCAAGCAATACGGGGCGTAAGACCCCTGAGCAATGACGCAGGACCCGAAAACTCCCCAAGGTACAAGCCAAGGCGCACCTCCAGCAAACCACTCATATCGCTTGGATAGAGCATCGGTCGATGGTATCCTACACTTCGGCCGGCCGAGCATAGCTGAGGGCGTGGTTAGATTCCTTCATCTTGGGGCGGACTCTGCGAACTTTCATGACTTTGTGCGCTTATTGTGCGCTCATTTACATTAATCAGCGCTCGGGTATCTGCAACCCAAGCCGAAAGTCAGGCGCGGTCCAAATCGTTTAAATTCCGATGGTTGGAAAATCTCTTGTTAACCTCGGCCCCTCTCTCTTCCCCACCGCCCTCCACCATCACCATGTTCATCTCTACCATCGTCGTTCTTGGGCTTGCGGTACTTGGATTGGCGCTCCCGAGTCAACCAGAGAGACGAGCAGCTCAGGTCATCACGCGCTGTACGGTCCCCAACACTGCTGCTCTAACTTTTGTGAGCATGTTTTTGTCCGGTGGCCACACTATGGTTTATTTACAGTGTTGTCACCTCCCTGGCGACGAAAGGATGATGGCCCTTATATCTACCTGTGCGTATATTATCTCCGTTCTCTCCTCATGTCACTCACGTCTTCGTCGACACAGGAACGACGTTGTCAAAACTCTTAAAGCCGCCAATGCCACTGGCACCTTCTTCTTTAGTGAGAATGAATGCCCTTCGCGCTTTCCCCCTCACACCTGACTCGCCTTTGCACTAGACGGCAACAACTGTGAGCATCAATTCGTGGCGTACGAGACCTTGGTGGCGTATATTGATAAAATCTGGACGTGCCTTACCTAGGGGGATGCATCTACAACGAAGATAACGTCAAGCGTGTCAAGTTGGCTTATGATAATGGGCATCAGGTGGCCTCCCACACTTGGGCTCACAAGGATCTTACCACGCTTAACTGGGATAAAAGTAAGTAGGCCCGCATGGTTCGCATCATGTCTCCCGTAGAAGTTCTCACCTCGTGTCCTATATCCGAATAGTTCATGATGAGATGTGGAAGGTTGAGCGTGAGTGGCCACTTTCAGTTGGTTGGTGATGCCTTAGTGACACCGCCGCCGTTCAAGTTGCTCTGACTAGGATAACGGGAGCAAATCCCGCTTTCATGAGGCCTCGTACGTATCCCTCTGTTTGTTTTATCTGCAGACCACCTCATCGAGCTCGTATTTTTTAGCATATGGCAGATACAACAGTCTTGTCCTCGATGCCTCTGGCGTCCGCGGTCAATCTGTTGTGACCTGGGATTTCGAGTAAACCACCAATCCTTTTCCCTCTTTCGACCACATGCAAGACTCATCCCTTTTCCCAGTTCTGGTGATTCCATCGGCCGCAGCGCTACTCAACAGAAGAACGACTATAACGCGCTTGCCAACCGTCGCCCAAGCACCATTCTGGCCCTCAATCACGAAGTTCATGGTACGCAAATCCTCTATTTTGTTCCCCGCCTTTTTCATTATCTTATTTTTCCTTCCCAGCGACCTCGGTGTAAGACCTTCAAAATCTATCCGTCGCCTCTCTAACAGTTTGAATTATGGCATCTTGCAGTTACGAAACGCTTCCCTATGCCATCAACAGGCTCCAGAGCGCAGGGTACAAGTTGGTTACCTTGGCCCAGTGCCTCGGCAAGCCTCCATACCGGAGCGTCGTTGCCCCACAAAAGCGCACTGTCAGTATTTCCCTCCCTGTCTTCGTCTACAACCTCCTACTGATACGGGATTCCCGGACCAGGCTGAGTGGAAATGCTGAACAAACACTAACGAATACTTCCACTCTTTCTTGTACTTACCACGACGACTTTCGGACTTGCGGAACTGTCCTTGGACGTTAAGCATTACTTTTACTATTTAATCGTTACGACTTGTGCCACTTCTTTGCGCTACCTCTACAAAGTTCACGAACTCTTCACTTACGCCTTTGCACGACATTACGTTTACTACCCAACCAACGACTCCATCCCTGGAAACCGACTTGCTACGACGTACATACTCTAATCGATGCCCCGGTGCCCTACGATAATTTGCGGAAGACGATGATGAAACACTAGATGAAGCACATCTGTTGATAATCACATATCCCAAGTTCTCAGAGCCATTGGCCTTCATTCAGTTCATGACAATCCTCTGTGGTGACTGGTATAACAATATTCCAAGTGCATTCAGTTGACGACAACAAGATTCCTGCCAATGTAGCGCCACCGCGTGTCGGGCCGTATTTGTGCGGTGGGCGGCGAGGAATTCAATGAAGGAGTACGCTTCGTCCAGCGGTGCACAAATTCTTCGATCGCGGCCCAGTATTCTGGCATGTCGGGAGTATTGTCTTCGCAAAGTCAGCCTTCACCCTGCCGCGAATGTGCTCTGATGACTTACTATGCGTCGCGGCCGCTATCGGTACGAAAACGTCGCTGCCCGGTTTAAGTTCAACTTCGGGCGCTTCCTTGGCCGACACGCAGCTCCCACGGAACATCTTGCGCTTTTTGCCGCCCCGCTTCTGGGCTGCCACCCACAACTTGTCCATGAGTTCGGGGGGAATCACCTCGTCCGACCGTCCGCTCAACATGAGTATTGGTGTCGTTGTAGGGATGAGATGCATCTTGTCCGCAGAGCGCCATTTCTGGTGACAGATGAAGGAGAAGACGCCGATGAATGGCCACCGGCGCACGATGTCGGGGATGGACGTGAACGTATTTGAGACGATGATACCGGAGACCTGCGAAATTCAGGACGGATCTGTGAGGAGCCGAAAGCCTTACTTTGGTGGGATTGCGGCTTGCGAGGTCGATTGCGACGCCTCCTCCTAATGAGTGACCATATACTATCTCAAGGAGGCATCAGCATGCTGTGGGACGCGAGGAGACGATAATTCACTATTGGCACATTCGAAAGGTGAGGTTGGTCCAAAATGTAGTCAAGGCCCGTTTGTGCGTCTATCCGAAGTCCTAGGCAAAGGGTCAGTCCAGCAGCATCGACCACTAAAAACACCTCGCACCCTTCTCGTTTGGCGACCCTCCAGACAGACTATACCTACGGACACGTCAGTTCCCTCGCAAGTGCCAGACAGCCAAACACACACCCGCGATACGATAGCAAAAAGACATTGCACTTCATCGCAAACAAATCTCTCGCAGTGATCATATCCTCCCAATGGTGCGCCGAGTTCCCATGAAACACCACAACCGTCGCGCGCGCCTCCGCCGCAGCCAGCGTCACGTCCACCTTGCTATCCTCGACCGCCCTACCGGGGATGTGGTAACCGTCCGCAAGCGACTCGCGAGTCTGTGGAAGCAGGTAGCAGCTGAGGTCGACGCCGTCGGGCGTGCGGAGCAACGGGGCGACATACGGGATGCCTACCATAGCGGGGGTGCGTATTTCTGGGCCCCAGAGCGTCAGGAGCGTCAGGAGCGGAATAAATGGGGTTTAGGCGCACCTGGCGGTCGTCGCCGCTCGAGCATGTCAAATGCAGCGGGGTAGACAAGCAAGTTCTGTCCATGGCGCCAGAGCTGCCCAGAACGGTGAATGGTGGGCGAACACCAGAGAGCGTGTCACTCACAAGACCGAAAAGATGCTTGAGGCTAAGTAGCTCGTCGTCGGGGTGCGCTTGTGCAGACATACGATAGAATAGACAACTGCCAGTGTGTGGCAGTTGTCAAATAATTATTCAGTGTCCAACGTTCGCCTTTAAGCCGGACTTGAACAGTTAGATATACGTCACTCGTACGACCTTAAGCCCTCTCAAGCCTCGTGGTCGTTATTCCAGGGCCTGACGACACCATTTGAGTAATTGATAGTCATGGACACCATAGTAGCGGCGTGGCGTGGCGCCAGCCATCACATACATTGTTTGGCGTGTGACTCTGGATCTGTCGGTGATTCTGAACGCCGGCGAAGTTGGTTTTCACGACTAGTTGAGCTCCGCTCAAGGTCCTTAACCAGATTACTTGTTGTGTCTAGCAAGTTTGAACCCTCGGAGTGGGAAATTATGTAGTCACAGGAATTGTGCAGGTCGTTTCTAATACCATTACCATTGGCATTGGAATCTTGATTCCATTATGTAAGTAATGGTTGCCATTACTTACATACTATTATTACCTGCCCTAAACCGAGGTCACGCGACCAAATTTCGTTTCTGACCAACGGTCCTACGTAACGTACTTGTTCGGCGAAATTGTATTCCATTCCACTCGCCAGCTCGACTTGTCCTTGCCTTTTCCAGAATCGTTCTCACTGTCACTATTGCCCATAATCACCGGGGGGAATTTATGATACTATAGCACATCCACTGCTATCACCACCAGCAGCGCACGGCACGTTGTAAATTTCGACATGAGTTGGCTAGGGTGGAATGGTGTACGAGGCGCCTTGCGCCACACTTGCAGGCGCTCTACCATATCCCTTTTGCCTACGGCTGGACATCCCAGTCGACGGACATTGACCTCGTCGGCACCGATCGCTTTTACGCGTTCTCCACATACGCTGTACTCACCGCGTTGGATCAACCCGAAAAATGGCCAGGAGGCGACCAGACCAGAAGAGAACGAGGACGGGGAGGCCAATCTCGAGGAAGGAAAATCTTCCGACGCGCCCCCAGGCGCCTCGCAGCCTCCACCTGACTCGTCATCTGACTCCCAAGCACCCGCAACCCCTCCCGAATCACCAGAATCACCGCCCCCGCCACCTCCACCGTCCAAGCCAAGCTCAATAGCGAAACAGTCTGTCCCCGAAGTCTACCCCCAGGTTCTGGCACTCCCCATTGCCCGTCGCCCGCTCTTCCCCGGTTTCTACAAGGCCGTGGTGATTCGGAACCCCCACGTTGTTGCGGCGATTAAGGAGATGATGAAGCGCGGCCAGCCCTACCTGGGTGCTTTTTTGCTGAAGGACGAGAATGCGGACAGCGACATTATCACGGACATCAACTCGGTGCACTCTGTCGGCGTCTTGGCCCAGATCACGAGCGTTTTCACTGCCAGTGGTAGCGGCGAGGAAAAGGAAGAGGGCCTGACTGCGGTGCTCTACCCGCACCGAAGGATCAAGATCACGGACCTGGTGAAGTCTGGAGGCGTGGCAAAGGAGGAGGCCGAACCCCAGGCGTCGACGACGACACTTGAAGGTGTGTAATATGTATTACTTGTCAACTTTTGCTGACCCATCCCCCTAGGACCCCTCCAAACCAACTTCCTCTTCGATCATGACGTCTCAATCGTGCACGTCGAGAACCTCGTGACGCAGCCGTACAACAAGGATGACCAGTACATCCGGGCATTCATGTCCGAGATCGTATCCGTGTTCAAGGACATCGCGCAGCTGAACCCTCTCTTCCGGGACCAAATCACCAACTTTTCCATCAACCAGGTCGCCTCCAACGTCTTCGATGAGCCGGACAAGCTTGCCGACTTTGCTGCGGCCGTATCCAGTGGCGAGGTGCGCGAGCTGCAAGACGTGCTTGAGAGTCTCGTCGTCGACGATCGTTTGCGCAAAGCCCTTCTCGTCCTCAAGAAGGAGCTCATCAACGCACAGCTGCAGTCGAAGCTCTCGCGTGACGTCGATAGCAAGATCGCGAAGCGCCAGCGGGAGTATTATCTGATGGAGCAGCTGAAGGGCATAAAGAAAGAGCTCGGCATCGAGAGCGACGGCAAGGACAAGCTCATCGAGAAGTTCAAGGAGCGCGCCAAGGAGCTGAAGATGCCCGACATAGTCCGAAAGGTGTTTGACGAGGAGCTCAACAAACTTGCGTCCCTTGAGCCTGCCGCAAGTGAGGCCAGCGTCACCAGGAACTACCTCGAGTGGATCACCCAGGTGCGTCTTCATAATCTTCATCGCCCTCTTCCCCAATTGACCTCCATGTTCCTGTTCCTCTAGATTCCGTGGGGAACCCACACACCCGAGAACTTCTCCCTCCCGCATGCCAAACGCATCCTCGACGCGGACCATTACGGCCTCACCGACGTCAAGTCCCGCATTCTCGAATTCCTCGCCGTCGGTAAGCTCCGCGGTTCCGTCCAAGGAAAAATCATCTGTCTCGTCGGTCCGCCTGGTGTCGGCAAGACCAGTATCGGCAAATCCATCGCAGGCGCGCTCGGACGGCGATTCTTCCGGTTTTCGGTTGGCGGCCTGACTGACGTCGCTGAGATTAAGGGACATAGGAGGACTTATGTTGGGTGAGTAGTCGCGGTGTTTGGAGAATCGGGCTCGAGTTGACGAGAAAACTTTACAGCGCGCTGCCCGGCAAGATCATCCAGGCCCTCAAACGCGTTGGAACGGAGAACCCGCTGGTCCTTATCGACGAGGTAGACAAGATCGGCCGCGGCATTAATGGAGACCCCGCGAGCGCCCTGCTAGAGATGTTGGATCCCGAACAGAACAACAGTTTCCTGGATCACTAGTACGTCATTAGACGATCCCACAGGTCCACGGACGCTGATTTTGCCCACCACAGCATGGATGTACCTGTTGACCTCTCACGTGTTCTCTTCGTTTGCACAGGTGTGTACACTACTGTTGTTCTCTTCGAGTTCTGCTGACGTCCGCCCGCCAGCTAACAACCTCGACACCATCCCGGCACCCCTTCTTGACCGCATGGAGGTTCTGGAAGTTAGTGGATATGTCTCTGAGGAGAAAGCGGTCATAGCGGAACGCTACCTCGCCCCCCATGCTCGTGAGGACTCTGGACTTGCCGCGGCGGACGTGATCTTGGAGCGGGAAGCTGTGGATATCTTGATCAAATACTATTGTAGGGAGAGCGGCGTGCGGAATCTCAAGAAGCACATTGACAAGGTGCGCAATTGAATACTTCAGCACACTCTCTGTCTGACACGAATTCAGATCTACCGCAAAGCCGCGCTCAAGGTTGTCCAGGAACTTGGCGAAGTCACCTTCCCCGAACCTCAGGCTGCCGTTGCTGCCGCTGCCGAGGCCGAAGCCGAGACTACCACATCTCACTCAGCAGCGGCGACTTCTGAAAAGCCAGTTACGGAGATAGCCTCAGAATCGGAACCTTCGCAAGAATTCACTCCCCCGCCGACACCTTCCCCGTCTAGCGCATCGACAACGTCCGAGGAATCATCAACAACGCCGCCCACATCGCCGGCTGATACCACACCCAATCCTGACGAGGAGCACCCCAAGGTCGTCACCACCACCGAACGCAAGCCTTTGCCAATCCCCGAATCCGTACATGTTAGGATAACGCCCGAGACGCTGAAGGACTACGTCGGTCCGCCTGTGTACCAAAAGGATCGGATGTACGCCCGGCCGCCCCCGCCGGGTGTCAGCACTGGGCTGGGATACCTAGGTAATGGATCTGGCGCTGTCATGCCCATAGAAGCCATGGTACGTTTCCTCACCTCTGCTGTCCATTGAATTTATCTGACGCGTGATACCCGGCAGAGCATGCCTGGCAAAGGCGGGCTTCAGCTTACTGGCAAGCTGGGTGAAGTCATTCGGGAGAGTGCTCAGATTGGCTTGAGCTGGGTCAAGAGCCATGCGTTCGAGCTGGGCATTACGACGAGCGCGGGCGACCAGTTCTTGAATGAACGGGACGTTCATGTGCATATGCCGGAAGGAAGCATCGGCAAGGAAGGCCCGAGTGCGGGGACGGCTATTGTGTCTGCGTTCGTTTCCCTCTTCACCAAGACGAAGATCAATCCGGATATTGGTGCGTCCACAACTGAACATTAACACCCATGACACGACATGTCTGATATGCTGATATGCCGCCTCATAGCTATGACGGGTGAGATTTCGCTCGTTGGGCAGGTCCTGCCCGTTGGTGGGCTGAAGGAGAAGATCCTCGCTGCTCACCGCGCGGGCATCACGACCATCATCGCGCCTGCCGCCAATCGCGCTGATATCGAAGAGAACGTCCCCGAGAGCGTCAAGACGGGCATTAGGTTCGTCTACGTGGAGACCGTGAAGGAGGTGCTTGAGGAGGCGTTCCGCGGCGAACCTATCCTCGAGCGGTGGAAAGATACTTTGCTATAATCACTGGCGTTGTTTGGATAGACCTCGACAGTCAAGTCTAACAGACGGTCGGTTCTACGCGCTATACATATTTAAATGGCCTTCGCTCAAACTAGATGTTGCTTTCATGCACTGACACTTGTTCGGGTAGCACGCATTGTGTTTCGTACCAATACGCATAATTTCATCCCCTCCCCTCAAAACTATGTCATCGACGATGGTTCAGGACAGCCCTGGTGGAAGTTCGTTCGCGATTACCACTGCTTACAGTAATGCCAATGCCTCCTATTTATTGCCTTCCTGGAATCTGCACGACCCAGCGCTACTTAACAGAGACGCATTGGCAGATTGTACATTTAAAGTTGACAGAGATTGCATACTGTGGTTTCAATCAATATGGTCGGATATCTCACAAAGTGCCATGGCACAGATGAAGCCTGGAGGAACTCACCGGTACAGTGGCACCACTCGCGCTCAGCTCTCTGCGCCAGCAACTTGACTTGGGCGCTCATTGAACGCATCACGGGAATTTTGTCCTTCAGCCCCTATTGATTATTGGTTGCTTTCCTTTGTAAGTAATTGTGGCACGGAATCATCAATCATTGATCGCATATTGTGCGTCAAATAATTCAAACATCTCCACTACCCACCCACTACCCCTTTTTGTGGAATATCCCGAAATCTTCAGTTTCGCTTACCTTGTCGCCCAACCGCCAGTCATGCCAGAAACACCACCGTTCGACATGAAACAAGTGGCTGCATTGTTTAACGAATGCATCGCTAGAATCAGATCTCAGCCTCCCGGGAATCTCGACGGCGAAGCTGAAAAATGGATTACAAGTGCCCAAATCAAGATTTTAAAGGAAATTGAAGCCAAGTATGCCAGCCTCCCAGATACATCGTCCAGGACTGAATGTTTTTTTTTTCTAGATACCGGGAGTTATTAGTGAATGCCAACAATCCTATGACCGTCCCCCGCTGGGCCGTTGATCCATCCGAGACTCTGACATTATATGCGTCGCAACCCCACGCTCTCGATGGGTACATCCCTAGCTTCAGGTTAACCCTTCAAAGGCTCATGGATGCTTGCGGGTTTGACGCAAGTGTAAGCAACTTTTCGTCGGCGATGGACTACACGTGTCATGTCATCCATATCCGTTTCCTGAATGCGGAGGGCCATTTGGTCAATTTGACCACTCAGACCGCAACACGCGAATTTCGTCCACAGCAATTCACCTTGAAGCTAATAGGGGCCACGGAAGATGAACCCACCGAAGCCAGCCTATCGACGGGGGATGCGAATAGCGAGAGCAACTAGAATCAGATATGTCGTGCCGACATCATCTTCGCATCGCTATCTGGCTCATTATCTGGAATTGTATCAAGGCTCGTAATACTACTCTACACCATGTGTATAATGAGTATTAGAAATCAGGTAATATAAAGTACCATGCAGTCAAAGATCATACATATCGACCAACCCGCCAGGACCTTTAACACATCCTCCTGCCTTTCCCTAAATGCCCTCAACCGCGTCGTCCCCAAACTCAGCGCGTTAATCCTATTCGCAAACGCCACCGCTCAAGTTCCACCGCTCTACCCCGGACACTATGCGCAGGGAGTGCTGGCGCTCAAGCGCGTCGCCCAGCGAGGCGTGCAGCGTCTCGCGGATGAACTCGATGGCGGGGGAGTGGGGTGCGAGTATCGTGGGTGTGTGGCTGCGTTGTGAGCTTACTAGTATCGGGTTTTCACTACTCGTCCCAAGGTCCATAGCTGCAACGTCACCATCGCGCGAGTCGAGTCCCTTGTTACGATTAGTTAGTTCTTTAGCTCTTCGCCTGGTGGCTATAGAGGGGGAGGCGGCGGTTAGTGTGGAAGGCGACTGGGGCAGTAATGTGTTACTGGCGTACTGGGAGTCGATGGTGATCCTGGGGGATGAGCTCGGGGGCGCGTCGTACAGTGGTGGTGGGACGAAGGACGCCTTCCTCTCGCACGCGCTCCCGCCAACGCACCTTCTAGCCTCGGGGTGCTTCCCTACCCAGAATGGCGCACAGAACTTGTCGAGCGCGCACAGCGTGCTGGCATGGGATGATGTTGGAACCTAGCGCTGTGGTGACAACCATGTATTCCGCTGCCTCGGCAGCGCGTACTTCATGTAGGTCTTATATCAGGTCATCCAAGCAAAGCCTTACGCATTCTCTAGTCTCCACGCCGTCGGGAACGCTCTATTCACCATCTTCCTCCGAGTCACTG
>JABCKJ010000261.1:0-30816 GCA_018850815.1 Asterophora lycoperdoides
GGTGTTGTCGACGTCGAAGAGGGTAGAGAAGGCTGCAGATCCCATAGTAATGGTCAGCGACCAATCTCCAAACCAGAACTACACAAGACATACCTCGGTTGAAGCCTCTGCAGCGTCTTCGTAGTCCTTTTCAAGGTTGCACCATGCTGAGGCTGAAGGTGTCGCTGAGGCTTCTGGCGAGGGGGCGGTGGGTTCGGTAGAAGTGAGTGATGTCGAAGGCTGCAGATCCGGTAATGGTTAGCAACGACTCATCTACAAACTAAAACGAACGACATACCTCGGGTGAAGGCTCTTCACTATTCTCCGCGACATGGACAACGACGTCTCTCTCCACCTTTCCGCTGCCTTCGGTGCTGTTGTCCGGCGACTTCTTGACTGTACCCGTCGCTTGCATGGTGTCTACCTTGATAAGTTCCTCCGCCAGAACGCGTCGCAGCTGCTCAATCCCTTGTGAGATTTCCTCCGCGTCGATGGACTCGTCAAGGCCCGAGGTGGCGCTGGTGGAGGCGTGTGGATAAGCGGTTGGCGGCCTCTCAACCATCGTCGCGTCGGCCTTTATACGAAGCTCCTCCTCCAGCACGCGCCGCAGCTGGGCAATTCCCAGCGAGATTGCTTCTTCCTCAATGGACTTGCCAAGGTCTGAGATGTCGCTGATGGAAGTGTTCGGACAGGCAAGTGCGTCGTCGCGGTCGGCGCTGGAGGCGGCTGGCGGTTCCTCTTCTTCTAGCACCGGTTCCAGTGGGAGCCCATGTTCATATCCAGCGGGAGGAGGGGTCGGTACCAGCGCCTGTTCGAAGAACAACCTCTCGAGCTCTTGTTCAACGTCTTCGCCATCTTCCACCTCGCTGAGGTGCCAAGATAGGTCAAAGTCGACGACGTCGTCCAGTGAGGCGATCAGGTCGTCGTCGCCGTTATTGACCTCGGAGGTGGGCGCCATTATGTCGTAGGCATCCTCGTCTCCAACCTCGCCGTCCTCGTACTTCTCTTCCATGTCCTCGTACTCTCCTTCGACCTCGCACTCAGCACCAAGGTCGTCCTCGTATTTTCCTTCGGTGTCCTCCACAACCGTTTCCTCCTCCCCGCCAAGGAGACCAAGGCGGTGCAGTTCCTCTACCACAGCATCAGGGTGTGCTGGCGCGTTCACAATCCCTTTGACGATGAGGCCGAAGACGAAGACGCCGAGGATTGCCTTGAGGACCGCGGCAGAGTCTTTCTTGGGGCCCGCTGCCGCAGGGATGGCTCTCGCTGTAGATGCCGATGCTGGCGAGGCGGTGGCGGGGTCGAAAGTTGTGGTCGAGGTGGCGATGGCTAGCTCTGGAACGGAAGTCGCTACTTCTACTATCGCTGTCGATTCGGTACTACCTGAAGACTCGGCAACGGTCGACGGCGATCTCGTCAACGCATCTGCATGCGCGTGCGACAGGAGGGGTGGACTTGATTGCCTTGCGGCCTCTTGCTCGACAAGGACGGCTGCGAGGTCCTTGAGCAGCGTTAATCTCTGAACATACTTCTTGAGGATGTCAGATAACCTGTTGGGTGTCGGTATGGCGGGTGTGTTGACAAAACCCTTCCACTCGGGCAAACCTCCCAAGGAATGTGAAAGGACCGGCAGGGCGACGGTCATATGGAAAGGTCTACGGCTGAGGAAACCCATGACGGCGTCTTTGGTCCCATTCGAACGACAGCGCAGAGCCAGGGCCTCAAAGATTCCGATTGCGAGGTTTCGAGGTTTGTTCGAGACGCGGAGAGCAGTGGCGTGGACCTTCCTAACTTCTCTCGAGCAGCGACGAACCATGTCTCTCTTTGCAGTCATCACAACACTTGCTACACGCATGAAGTGATCGACTGCAGTTGCCTTGATGGTTATCCCCAGGTGGATGAGGCGCCTGCGGTTGCTGTGGACGTCGGTGGGGAAGATGCGCTGGAGGATCTCCGTTACGAGGAGCATCAAACAAACGACCAAAGACCAGTCGCGCCAGGTATGGAGGAACGGGCTGCGGGGGTGGTTTTCGTGTAGGTCTTCTCCTTCGTCGGGGTCTCCATCGGGGTCGCCGTCGGGGGGTTCGCTTTCGCCATCGCCGTCGTAATCAGAGTCGCTGCCACTGCTGTCGCTTTCGTCACCAGCGAAGTCCTCGCTCTCGTTCTCGTACTCGCGGATTGGGCTGGGAGGCGGCCGAGGCGGATCATCGCGTTGGTCTTGGGTGGGTGATCGTGGGGTGAAGACCATGCCTCTCTTGCAGCGATTGTACGGCGTGGTGCACGAAATGATGGCACCGGCGACAATGCCGAAGAGGAGCGTTAGAATTTGGAAGCAGACTATGAGGATTGACGGCGCGACGGCGGCTGACATGTGGGCGGTGGTGGTTCTAGATGCGGGGGGAGGGGCAGACGCGGTGGTCCTGGTCGGGGTGTAGAGGATGGGGGCATCCTCGATCGCGGGCAGGTTAGTGACCGCAAGGGAGGGGAGGGTCGGAGCAAACTGAAGGAAGAGGGTGACAGCAGCGAGCAGGCTAATAGCCATGTCGGTGCGGAGAAAATCGAGGGCTATCCCGAGGGAAGCCTCCATCGCGAAGGGCTCGAGGGGCGCCACAAGGAGCCCCATTGCGTCTTCTGTGAATGTGATAGTGGTTGACATCTTGGTTCGCAGAGTGCGGATGGGTGACACAGCCCGGTCATGTCGAGGTTTTTATACTTTGAACTTTCCGTTGCGGCTGACGCTAAACTTGCGATTTATTTTGTGACCTGGCGGTTTCTCTGTTCATCAAGCCGCCGAGCACTTGAAGCAGGCCGTCAATACGCGTCTGGACTCATGTCCGCATTTGGCCAGTCACGTCACCGTGAATGTACGGTGAATGTGTGGTGGCGCTGTGGTGCTCACGGTGGTGGCGAGGCCAAGTGTACATGTAAACTCCCGTACCTCTGAAGCGTTCAAACTACGCTCCAAAGCCCCAGTTTCTACCGAAGAGTAAATAAAGCAAATGTTGTGAACCAAAGCCAACCGGCCTAGCAATAGATGACTCAGAGCCAGCCATCAAAGCAGTATCCAAAGGAACATCCACGATACGCCCGACTGACCGTTCCATTGAACAACAAATCAAAAAGCCGCATGTAAGTTAACCAAAATGTGGCACTTGAAAAGCAACTGAGTGAGTGATCAATGAGTATCGGATGTGCGATCGAGGATGGAAGTTTTCAAGTTCGAACCAGCACCGTGAACGCCATGGCGGACGGGCCAAGTGCACATTGTACAACAGCAGCCTGCCACCCCGCGCAGGAGTCGATGGACTCGAGCAACTCTGACAACTAACCACGCGATGCTCGACTGCAATGCAACAGTGAACTGTTCTGTTGTAGTTCTTGAAGGGAATAAATCAAACACGCAGGGGCATAAACAGCCTTGACAAATGATTGGACCTTCGCAATCGATGTGTCATTCTGCAGCAAAACGAGGGCGAAAAGTGAGGAGTGGAGAGGAATACAAGATGTAGGGGCAGGTAGTACAACGATGCTGTTGATGATAAAGATAGAAGACAGTGCGTGATGGATGCGGGTATAATGTCATGTAGGGGTAAAGGGGAAGCAAGCAGCACCCAAGCAGCAGCGACAAGAAAATGAAAAAGTCCCTCTGAATCAACGTCAGCTGTCGTCCATCGCCTCGTCGTCGTCGCTTCCCATCAAATAATCCTCCCCACCCTCGATCTGCGCGCGGCGGTACAAGTCCTCTCTTTTCTCGTCTTCGGCTGTCAAGTTTCCCAGCGTCAATAACGCCTCCGCCAGCAAAGTCCTCAGCTCCCTCTCCTCCTCCTCCTCCCCATCGGCAATAACCTCATCCTCCCCACTCTTCGCACGTTCAAAAAACTCAATCGCCCGCCCCAGGCCTTCCCTCGCTTCCTGTGCGTCCTCCGAGCTCCCCAGGTCCAGCTCACCCCTCTCCATAAGCCCCTCCAGCTCCTCGATTTTTGCGCTCCCACGCACCAGCCAACACCGCCCCCGCGCACGCTGAATGGGGCGCCGCCACGCATCGACGTCCGCCTCCATTTTCATCTGCTGGAAAACGGTATCGGCCCATGCGGCCCAGGTCTGCCGTTCCTGGGGCACAGGCAACTTCTCGGCGAGAAGGAGCACTTCCGAGGCGAGCGTGTAGAGCTCTTTCGCGCGGGAGAAGGGCTCGAGGGGGACGGCGGGCGTGGGCGGGGGTCCGGTGGGGGAGGTCGTCGTGGTTGGAGATGTGGTAGTGGAAGGTGTAGGGATCGGAGGCAGCGGCTGGTGCTGTGGATGTGGCATGTGGAAAATACCGCGCGAGAACTGGTCCATCGCAAGGACGAGCAGGTCGTTCGGCGAGGCCGACGATAAGCTCATGCGCCGGGTGATTGGTGGCCTCCTGGCCGCGATGGCCGCGAATGGGCTTTCGGGCGGCCACTCGGGGTCGGCACCCAGGAATGCCGTTACAGTGTCGTCCATCGCGCCGCCGCTGTTGCGTGCGCGAGACACAACCTCGTCAGCGATACACACGAGCGTGCGTCCCCACACGAGCGCCATGCGCCAGTCTTCCGGTGAATCGCAGCCGCTGAGGCCATTGGTTCGGCTGGGCAGAGACTCGCCGGTCTCAAAAACGTCGAGCGCGGCAAGCCAGTAAGGTACCGGTGAGTCGGGCTCTCCCTCAAGTGCGTGAGAGGGTTCTTGGGCGATAAGGTTTCCAAACATGAAGAGGACGGTGCCGAGGATAACATGGAATGCAGTGGGGAGTTCCACACATTTACTGTGCAACGGAAGTTGAGAAAATACGCACCATGGAAAGCAGGAAGAGGGCCTACCATCTGCGTTCCTTGAGTGGGGGTTGTGTCGAAGATGCTGGCGTATGGACCCATTGGTTGGCGAAGAGCACAGATGGGTCCTCAAAGTAGATTAAGAATCTGTGGCATTCGTGGATTACGCCTCGTAATATCGGGAACGCTTCAGACGCGTCTCCATCTTGACAAAAAAATCAACATCGAATCGACTGCACTATATGTTCTTTTTCAACGCACTTTCGTACATGTGCGCAGCCCGTGCAAATAGCTCCTTGAGATCATCCCAATCCTCATAGTCACAAGTCTCCTTCGAAGAAGCCGGGGCCTCCTCTGCGATCGTCGAGGTCGACATTATCCGTTTCGAAGTTTCCCAGCTGCTGACACGATCAGGATATGGACTACACTTTCTTGAATAGTCCCAGTAGTAGAATTGGGCCTCGTCTTCAGAGTCAGAGGAATATTCGTGGCGATGGCGCTTCGAAACTACAGAATCGTGGTCGTCGATGTCGTCGTCGATGTCAACGTCGTCGGTGGTGTCAGATTCGGCGGTTGAACGTGCCTTCCGGGAATGTGGGCCGGTCACGCGGGCTTTCCAGAGACCCCTTGGCCGATCACGTTTTTTATTTTCTTCCAGTGAAGGTGAAAGGAATTGCTGAAGGTGCATCCTTGGGCGACGATGGTCGTGGACGAGAGAAAGTGCCAGGGAGAACACGGGGAACGGCATCCGAACCAGAGATCGAGACTCACTCACCCATGATTTCGCAGGGCTCACCATATAACCACAAGGTGGTCTAGACCCGGAGTTTCGAATCAAAGTCTGGACCCCGCTCTAGAGTTGATGTCCAATTGGAGGGCTTGTGGGGGCTCGTCCAATGGTTGCAAAGACGTCGATAAATATATAACATGGGTATGCCTCGACCTATCCTCCTACCAGCCTCGCCGCCGCCCCCCTTTTCCCCATTTTTCCACCAGGAAATCTGTCAGGAACTGGTATACCTCTCTCCGTGCACCGCGCCGCGTAATCGAGTGGTCACTGCAGCCGAACAGTGGCAACAAAGGGCCCAATCAGCATCCATCATAGATCGATTCACATAAGGAGGAAATACGCATAGCAACTATACAAAGAACAAACCACTCACCTATCAGTGAACATCCTGAACCTGAACCTGCGCACCTGTTCCTTCGTAAACATGTCCAATAGGTGCGCGCTGTTGGCGTAATGTACATTGTCGTCCCCGCTCCCATGCGCAAGGAGGTAATCCACGCTATGGAAGCCTGTTACGTTCGATATAGACGCGTTGATATACCCGCCGGGGTTGAGCTGCGGCGTATTCATGTACCGCTCAGTGTAGATCGAGTCTAGAGGTCCAGAGAGGTCCAGCCGTCAGTTTTGGATCCGTTGGTCATGAGGGCAATACGGCCAGGAGGCCATGTGCTCACCGTACAAACGCCAGCTGGTCACAGGCTGTGGAAGGCGATCCGGGTAGATTAGAACTCGGACGCGAACTGGACCCGAAAGTCTAGACGTACCGCCACTGCCAGAGCAAGCGAGTGTACGCCCGCAGCGGCTTCTACGACTTTCGACGACATGAATCCGCCGTATGACTGTGTACATCAGCATCAGCCGCAGATTGACATAGCGAATGCCGCCGAATCGGAAACGAAAGAGCGAATCGGAAAGAGAAAACAAATCAACAACAGGGTAACGCAAAAGACAAAAAAAGGGCAGGCCTGGACGCACCCATCCCCAAATCCCGATCCGTTTCCGGTCAACGTATTCCTTCGCTGCCCAGATTCTGGGAAGCAATCGTCAGTAACCAATCACATCTCTTAGCCCATCCCTCTATTACAACAACCTCCGGCCTGCATCTGCCAAGCCCCACTCCTCCCGGATCCTTATACAGATGGGCAAAAATATTGGAACATACTCACTTGGCCGCATTAATCTGGTCGATAGTCTCATAAAACCCAAGATTATCTTTCACGGGGTTCCGCAGCGCACGTCCTTTGTACCCCGTACCGCGCCCGTCGACGGTGACGACGATGTACTGCAGCCCACACGAGACGTAGTCGTGCCACGTGCGCCCGAACTTGAGGTCGACGAGTTGCGAGTGTGGGCCGCCGTAGCTAGTGCGGGGATAAATGTCAGCATCAGGACTGGCGGCGGGGAAAGTGGGGTAGGGATGGAAGGGAATGCGTAGGCGATTGGACCGCTGTTAGGGAGCAATATCCGAGGAAAGGAGACGCACACTTGGAATAGGACGGGGTATTTGACGCGCCCGGAATCGTCCATACGCGGCGGACGGAGTTCCTTCACATTCAATTCTTTTGATGATGCATCTCGCATGAATACCCAATCGCATATGTAGAACATAAGGAGCGGAGAGAAACGAACCATATCCATCGCTGATGATTGTGGATCGCGTAATAGTAGGCGCTTCATATTCCGTCGTCACATTCGCGAGGTGCTCGTTCTTCGTCAAGATGTGTTCAAACGCTGTCCACAATAAGAGCTCATATGAGATCCTTCTTCACAAGAGCTTCACGAGGGAAAAAAGCGGGTGAAAGCGTACAAGAGTTCCCAACTTTGACAATTTTCTGCCACGGGATGTTCGGGCCTTGGTAGTCGAGCACATAGAAGCCCGCGCCGGGCGAAAAATTGGTCGAGTAGAAGGAGGGCTTTGTAATGTCTGTTAGGGGGGTGGGGTCTGAAGTCTTGAACGGCGCGGACTTCGGGAGGCGAGTGGAGTAAACATGGCGTTCGATTGAGGAGGGATTTGCAGCTTCGAAGTACCTATAACAGCCAATCAGTAACTTCGCTGATGGGAAACAAAAGTTTGCAAGAGCGTACACAACGCCTTTTTCGAGGTCAATGCCTTTGATTCCGTGTGTGACTTCCCACGTCCCGTTGGTCAGGAAGTGAGGCGTTCCGGAGCTGGCAGGGCTGAAAAGTGCGATGTGATTGTAACCCTCGGGCGTCGGAACGACGTCGAGATAAGCATCTGCTCCACCTGCACTGAGGTTGGCGGGGAGGCGGTGAATGTTTTGTTCCTGCAAACCGGGAACTCAATATTCATAGGTATGGGAGTGAAAAGTGAGCAACTCACATTATCAATCCAGCCTTTGTCCCCCTCCTCGCCCTCGCGCCCAAGCCTCCTTACTACCGTACCACGCGCACGTACTCGGGCATCGGGCGCAGCCTCCAGGTCAAACAGCACCACATGCCCATCGTCCGCATTTCTATTCACCTCCTTCACAATCAGTGCCGCATCCCCCACCCATGCGACCTCCAAAATGACACTGTTCTCAACCGGGAACCGTCCTTGCCACTCTAGTTCTAGCGTATTTTGCGTTGCCGGGAACTGCGAATTCGTCCCTGTGTCGGTCGTGTGCCGTCCAAGGTCGAAGACCCGGACGGAGACGAGGGGGTTATTGTACCCGGGCTTGGGGTATTTCATGACAATGTCCGAGGTGTAGGGCACAACAGCGTTGTTGTCTTCAGTAGGGTTGTAGATCGGGAAGTTGTACTCGTCAACGGCAGTCTCATCGAACACAAGGAAGGCGACTTTCTTGGCGTCGGGCGACCACCAGAGAGCGAAATCAGAGGAGAAAATCTCTTCTTCGTAGACCCAGTCGGGAACGCCGTGGAAGAGTGAAGCGTTGCCCGATGTGGTAACCCGGATTGGGGAGGCGCTGGGGTGAGGGTGAGCGGGGTAATGTAGAGAGAGAAATGGAAACTTACGTAGGCGTGGTGAGGACATAGAGGTCGTTGTCAGTGACGTATGCAATGGACTGCCCAGTTGGTGCCCAGGTTGCATACGCAGTGCGGGATGGATTAGTAGGGGGTATTATAGGATGTGTGGACTTTTCATCTATGTTGTGGACGTAATAGTTGCCAAAAGTTGACCAGCGCCATTGCTTTCGTTACAGGTCAGTGGGTGCAGCTTGTGGCTCAGGTGAAAGACTTGCCTTCCGGTATCCGGTTTTCAAAAGAATGTATTTCATGTCGGGAGATAGATCCCACGTGAAGAAAGCGAGCGGCTGTCCGTATTCCTGGTGGCGTATTCAAGATAAATAAGTCCTTGTAGTATTTGAAAGGTGCTCACATCTTTGATATCATTCGACGACACCAAGACTCTTGTGGTATTAGTTTTCAAATCAACCAATTTCAGGTCGACGTTGTCAAAAACTGAGAAGACACCGTCACCGGCTATTGGAATAAATGAATGTTGAATGAATAAGCGCGCAGGCGGTAAGAGGATGTGGGCCAACCTTCGGGGACCCAGTTCACTGACTTTCTATCCCCACTAAATGTCCCGTTGAATATGTGATCGAGGGTAAGCTTCCTTACACCGGGTCCACCTGGTGCGACACCTTGGTATGACCGTGCGGCTAGAATTCCGATCCCAGCAGACAAAAACAGGAGCACAGCAAGTACGATGGCGAAGAAACGAAGCGACGACGACCGCTGAAGTGATAACCATTAGAACTGCGTACGTACGGCAAATCGGCCGTCTATATTCACAGCACTGATATACGGTGGCACGATATTTTTTTTTAGAAAAAAAAATCAAAAAAACACACACCTTCAAGTCAGAACCGTCGCCTCGCGACCCAGATCCAGACGCGACCCCATCGCCGAGTTCAGCAAGGCCTGGGCTAGACGGCCCAGCTCGTTTCTCGAGAAGTGAGCCCCTCTCGTTGTCGTCATCCTCATCCTCTGAGCTGGGTGGATCAAACGGCCCTTCGCCGTAGTAAGTCAACGGCTTCGCGAGCTCCAGTTGGCTGTCAGTAAGGCGTGTTGCCGGTGGATTCTGGCCTCCTCCATCGCTTGGAAGCCTTTCATATGGTGAGCTGGGCATGGTGGTTGGGTATCAACCGAGCACTGGAATGCTGGAGATTACCAGACGCCGTGGCCCGTTGACGAGGTGTTCAAACTTCAAGTTGACAATGCGCACGCAATCCGCGAAGTTGTTCGGGCCATTTGTGATGAGACCCTAACCCTAAAATCATTGTTCTCGTTCTTCGCGACACCACCACATACTCGAGCGCTGGCGGCTGCATAAGTAGTACTCATCTGCCGGAGAAGCTGGTATTTTATACCCCATATTCAGCAGTTTCGTCATGGCACCGAAAAGCAATACGACTTGGGACCCGACACTTCTAATTTCTCAGGTAAGTCTGGACTTCTAACAGTGAGATGAAATTGCTGAAGACGCCCAGATTGTATCAATGCAGGCTCTTCATTACCTGACGCTCTCAATATTGGTTCCGCCACTGCTGAACTTCTTCGCGGAGCCTACATCATTAAACTACGAGGGTGGGGCTGCCAACGTCGGTGCGCAGCAAATCACGTTGTCTGGATCAAGCTTATTGAACGGGTGGCAGGGATGATCATGGACTGGCGCGAGATGGCGGGCCGCCCGACAGTGCGAGGTACCCAAGGGGATAGGTGGGGGGCTTATTCATGGGCATGGAGTGGAGGCAAGAGGATCGGTTATGGGTTGCAGGAGGATCGGTGGAACGGGCAGGTAGATCCAATGCGTGGCTGGATAATAGCCCTATGCTGGCTCATGGCGTGTTCTGCTGAGTGCGTCTTGATCTTTTGCCTTGACCTCGACTAATCTCTCACGACAGCATATATTATCTTTATGCTCTTATTCGTCGGCCACGTCTCATCCTCGACTTCGCGCTGACGCTCGTTTTCAACCATCTTGTGCTCACCAGCTATTACTCCGCCTCAATACCGACGTCCGGGTTCTTTTGGCTTGTCATTATTGGAGGGTCCATATTGACCGTGGTCATGGCCGAGCAATTGTGCGTCAAAAGGGAGATGTCAGAAGGCTTGAGTGTTGTTTCTGCCCATGTGGAGGACGAAGTTGTGGATGAAATGGAGTTGGGATCGCTGTTGCGGAGGGATTAATTTGCACCCTCCTTTACATTCCGTTAGGTACGAGCTTCCAATCCCTTTTCCTTGGAACGAATCCATTAATTTCTTTGACAGATGACTTTACGACCTGATGTATTGCTAACACCGCATTAATGAAGCCATTCCAGCACACAGCCAACCTCGGCGATCATGGTAATCGTGGGCATCTACCACACAATCCGGGGGTCATTCTCCTCTAGTTCATCTGTTCTCAATCATGCTGTGCTCCTTGGTCTTCTTTGAGGGCGCTTTCTGTCTTGTTGCATTGTCAGCCAAAAAGCCGCCGTTCAACCTTTTCTGTTTCTGGTCGAATTTCTGCGCTTGCGACACGTGGCCGTTCCGCCAAATTGGCAACATCTCTGCTGTGTAACTTAGGTTCTTTATTGTCGCCATTCCATGTGTAATTACCAGCTTCCGGTCCTACACGTCGTTTTCTCACTTCGCAAATCTCCTGCTGCGTGCGCTCCTTTGGTACTGGATTGACGACTCGGGCTTGGAATACCTCCGAAGTGAGATGTACCCCTTGGTGCTCATTCCTCGTAAATGAATGCTCTCTCACGCGAGCGTTCTCAAGGGAAGGGGACCACGGTGTGTCGGGCAGCTGACTTTGATTCATTTCTACCTAAGTCCTAGGAGCTCACGAATGCCCCAATCAATGCCGACGCCTAGAGCTCTATATCCGCCGCCCCGCCGCGTATTGGCCAAAAATCTTACAGTCTCTCGCTTTTATGATCCGTCATGTGGCTTGGTCGGGGCTTGGATTGATGCTCATCCACGGATGTCAACTGCCTTTGAGCCTGGCCGAGGTGCTCAGGGTGAAAGGCTGTTTTACTCCCTGAGCACATTGGGAATGCCGGCGGAAGCTCGGAATTGGGAAATCTCTTCCGTTCCAATGGTATGTACTTGTGAGGCCATCGAGTCGAAACCGAGTTGAGACTTTGGCGAACTATGGACCTTGTGCCTGCTTGCGCTTCCCTTGCGCTTCCTTCTCATATATCCACCGCAGTCACCTATTTCTTCCTGTCTGCAAGGCTGTTCGGTCGTTAACCCTACAGTGTTATTCATTAACCAGCTCTAATCTAGGGATACTAATAGGCTCGGCTTCCTCAGACCCGTGACCCGCCTGTTCCGTCAGGGCCGTCCACGTTTTTTGGTCAACGCAACAACTGCCCCACGCCATAATGATACGCCACCCCAAGGTGTGTTGCATTCACATCCATTCCCTTGGCGTTGACTTGCAGGTCTAGCCTTTCATCGTCCCATGTGCTCAATGTCTTAGTTCGCCATCGCTTCACCACCGAACCGTTGTCTGCACGGAACGCATGGGGGCGCCGCAACGATGTTAGGTGAACGACGTGATAGAATCCCATATGAGTGCGACATACCCTCGAGTGGTAACCACAGGCAACGATTCGACACCCAGTGAGTAACGAGCGCAGGCCCGCCTCGAGTCTTCGAACTGTTGTCGGGCAGAGGGTCAGCCCTTGTTTCTGTGGCTGTAGCACAGCGGCAAGGGGCCAATGCGGGATACAGAACAGGATTTGTCCGCGCTATGTGGCTTGTGTGGCTGCCTAACGTTATTCCCTTCCATGTGCCCACGGACCCGTCCCATCTGTCAGTGGACCCACCCGACTTGGACCCAAGCATCTCGACCGGCGCAAAGCATGACTGGAATTCCGCTCTACACCCGTAATGCATGCACGCGTCGACGCGGATGCGCCTTGTGCCGTATCTGTTTGTCTTCTGCACTTGATCTACGAGGTCGTGGGTGAAAACGGGTTGGAAGTCGAACCAATCCAAGAATCTAGTGTGCTTGGACTGGCTTCGAAAACAATTACCAGTATCTCCATAATATGTGCAATGGACCCTCATTTCAAAGACCCTCAGTCATAATTGCCCACGATTACCGCCAGATCTTGTCACCAAAATTTCTAGGCTCTCCTGCTTTTTCAGACGTGGTATTACAGACCTCGCCGGTGCCGCTTGTCTCTGGTCTTCTCCAAGATTGCTTATGACCGCAGATGACCACGCGCAGCAATGGAAGTTCAGTCACGGTACCTTTTTTCGATGGGTGCCAAGGCACGTTGCAAGCCACGCCTGCGATGTTCCGGGCAATTCGGTGCGCTCAAGGTTCCTCTCGAGCGAAAGAGGGCATAAAGATATGAATGCTATTTCCCTCATCTTCTGGGCGGGGTTGTAACCCCTTCTGAGTTTGCTTCGTAAGCTGCTGTGCAGAGCTGTGTTGTTTGCCCACGCGACGACTGCGCCACAGTTTGCGTTCGCCATCCTTCGAGAAGTGTTCTGCTATCATAGGGAGGACACATGCTGAATATATTGATAAGGAACGCAGCAGCTGCTCATGTATAGATATATTCATTTAATTTTAGGTCAGTATCGTTATCTTGCACCCACTCAATTTAACAACATATCTTTGAATGGCCAGTCCTTGGGTCAAAGGACTTCATGCGATAATTAACCTCAAGGTGGCAAGAGACTGTAAATTAGTCGGGGATCCAACGTCCTACCAGGAGGCATCCTTTACGACAAGACGAATCAGTCGTTCTCGACGACAACTCTCGTCCCCGATCAACATGCCTTTTTGGCGACACATGGACCCATACGACGGCTGGTTAGAGCCCTGTGGGTCGTCGTTGCAAATTTCGGCCGATAATCATTGTGCGAGTCGGGAATGAGTTACATGCTGAGATCCAGACGGTTAAGTATGCACGTACTAGTAGCGCCAATGACACGTCAACAGACACGCAGTCGACGTCATGCGTATACACTTGGACTGTACTATAGGTTCCTCGGAGGAATGATCAAATCAGTCCAGCTGCGACCCCACAGCGCTCGTTGTATTGCTGTTGAATGAATGGGCATAACTTTGCTGTGCCCAGATCCAATCTTGCGTGGAGGCGGGAACGAGGTCGGAACTCAAATGCCCAAAGTGTACATTCATTACGTTACGTTGAGCTTGCAGAGCAAACAAGTACTTATTGCCAAAGGACGCAAGTATTGCAAGCTCGCCCGCAATGAGCTCTTTCTTGCGTATGGTTTGTGAACAAATTGCAATGGTCTGTCTTGTTGCAAGGGGCATGAGCATATATGCCATATCATATAAAGTCGGAGTTTGGGAAATCAAAACTGATTGCAAACAAATAATTTTTACTCGAAGCCGCGGCCCAAACGCTTTCAGTTGAAGCTCTCAAACCTCGTTTTGTATAAGCGCGACGTACTTCGACATCTTTCGACTGTGCACACTGAACTGTGCATGTCCTTCAACGGACCGCAGAACCTTGTGAGATTGATTCCAGCTTTACTAAAAGCAACCCGCCTCTCATCACGTCAGCAGGCCAGGGTCCCAGCCTCCCCAACGAACGCCACTTCAGGATCAGTCGAGATGAATGGTGAGAAGTTTCAACGTAAAGCCGGCGGGACGGTCTGACCAACTTCAGACGCCTTTGACTTGTATACTCCTTGAGAAAAGGAATGGACCTGGAAGGACGAGTCAAGACTTCAGTCTATGCCAGTGGACTCGAGGGGCAGCTTGGCGACAGATCTTGACTGAAATTCACTGAATTGTAGTCAGAGTGATCGATCGATTTCAATTTCTCGGATTTGACACCAAAGTGGCATAGGTGCCGCAATTCCTCTAATGGCACTACCCTGGCTTCTACTTTACACGAGGCACATCAAATACATATAAGACCAACCCGTACGTGACCACTGCCTACCCTCCCTGTTCTTGTCTCTCGTCCTTCTACCATGGACACTCTCAAGAATATACTGTCCCCTCTGGGTATGAATACAGGTGCTATCCAGGACACCCTCGTAAGTTCTATATTTCCGCCACACTAGCAAGTGCTATGACTCACCAACACCCAGAAATTGGTGGTCATTGGTGGAACCGTAGAAACAGCCCGCAGAGCCTCTGTCTCTGCCTGGAATGGCTTTGTCGACTGTACGTTGTTCCATTTCCTTCGCCTTCGCCTTACAGCTCATGCGTTCGAACCCCACAGCTTTCTTCCTGACAGCACATTTTAGCCAAGAGGATTATCCTTACGACTGGTGAGCTTTACTACGGACGACACAAGCACCTGTACTAACCATGATAACTCTAGGCTGATGCATTGGCTTGCGAAGCAACCAGCTTGGGGCCGCAGCCGAGAGTTCGAAATCACCACGCGGTCAGTCGGACGGAATGGACTGACTCAGACGACGACGGGGGACTTGGAGGATGAGGAAGAAGAGGAAGAGTTAGCTGGCGGTCTAGTTCATGGACGTCGAAAGCGCAAGGTTGCATTCATGCCCAGCCTAGGTGAGTGCTATTGCCGTCGTGAAATGAATGATTTTTCGCTGAAATCGTGACCCAAGACACCACCCACACCATTTACTACCGCGGCCATTGGTTGAGGGTGAACATCTTCATCCTCAACTTCCGGACATTCCAACTCACATATCTGGCAGATTACGCGCACCAAACGCTACCCCGATTACGGCCACGGCTCATCTCTCAAAATAAGGTAACATTCCGTCATTGTCGGTGTTTAAGGGGCTTCCACTCAGTGCATGTACTCTGTCAGCGTTGTTGCCCGGAACAACGACATCCTCAAAAAGCTCGTTCTTGAAGCGAAGCGGGAATATGAAAAGGATGCGGAGCATCGCGTCCACATATTCATGGCAGACACGTAAGTAACGTTTCTAATGTTTGCACCCCAGGGCAATATGTTGACTCATAACTACAGCACCTATGGTTGCTGGCGATGGAACGGCGCCCGGCAGAAGAGACCCATGAGCTCTATCGTCCTTCAACCTGGCGTGAAGGACATGCTTTTGGCAGATTGCAAAGATTTCCTTTGCTCAGAAGAATGGTATGTCTCCTATTTCTGGCGCTGATAGCCTCATGACTCATCCATTACCAGGTATGCAGAACGAGGTATGGTCATAGGTTCGCAATGCCGAGCGCTGCACTAACTGTCAATATAGGAATTCCTTTCCGAAGAGGATATCTGCTCCACGGCGTACCTGGCAGGTCTGTCTTCATGCTGTCCCTCTTTTACTCTGGCCCTGAATGTATTCATAGCGGCAAGACTTCTCTCATTCATTCATTAGCTGGAGAATTGGGTCTTGACATCTATGTCGTTTCTCTTTCATCGAAGGGGTAGGTAATTCTGACTGCATTGAAGCATCCAACTGACAATGCCACGCCTAGAATGAGTGATAACACATTAACCACATTAATGGGCCTTGTACCTTCGAGGTATGTCCGCTATATGACCTCAGTTGAGCATAAGTCTGATATTAATTCCGCATAGATGTATTCTGCTATTGGAAGATCTGGACGCGGCGTTTACGCGTTCTGTCAGCCGCGATGCGACATCCACTGGAGCGCCCACCAGCACTGCAACCTCCTCCACGACATCTACAACCGCTGAGACTGTTACTGATGGATCTACCTTGAGTTTGAGCGGATTACTGAACAGTCTAGATGGAGTTGCAGCCGCAGAGGGCCGGTAAGTCTCACGTTGAATTGCGGTATCAAATCTAATACTGATGGCGCAATAGCCTCTTGTTTGCCACGACAAATCACATTGAGCGTCTCGACCCTGCTCTGTCCCGGCCAGGCCGCATGGATGTTTGGGTAAATTTCACACACGCGACAAAGTGGCAGGCGGAAGGCATCTTCAAGTGCTTCTTCCCGTTCAAACCCGCAAGTGCCGTCGTGGCGGACCCGGTGACGCCGAAGGATGCCTCCCAGAAAAACCTTCCCCTGCCCAAGCGCAAGGCGCCCGCTCATGCCATTCCTTTGTTGACTGAGGAAGAGATCTCAGAACTTGCCAAGCGTTTCGCGGAATCCATCCCTGAGGATGAGTTGAGCGTGAGTTTGAACGCACATACTCCCAGGGAACGTTCTTCATTGATGTGTAATTTGTTCCTAACCCCTAGGTTGCGAGTCTTCAAGGTTACCTCCTCAAGAACAAAACTCGTCCGCGCGAGTGCGTCGAGGAGGTCGAAGAGTGGATCATCCAAGAACGCGAAACTCGTGAGAAATTGAAGAAAGAAAAAGCCGAGGTATATATAGCTGTTTGTTCTCTGCCAACGACTTCAATCCTCTGACGCTTTTAATTTAGCGCGAGGCGAAGGAGAAGAAGGAGACCGAGGAGAAGCAAAAGAAGGAGGTAACTTTCTATCATTATCTTTTTCCACTAAGCGTCGTATCTGATTGATTTTGCCAACCCCATAGAAGGAAGAGAAGGAGGCCAAGGAGGTATTTTTTATTTTTCATCATACTATCTGTCCACAGTCCCTAATGCCGTCGTTTATATCATCAGAAGGAAGAAAAGGAGGCAAAGGAGGTGAGGTCGCTTTATCTATTCTACGCTCCTGTGCCTTAATTTCTCTCCGTAGAAACTCGAGCGCAAAGAGGCTCGCGCCAAAGCCAAGAAGCTCATCAAGGACGCAGCTTCTAAGGATGCGGCGAAGAGTGACGATTCCACAACCACCGCTGAACCGACTCCTACTGAAACCAGCCCAGCAGTAGCATCCACCGGCACTGTCGCCGAATCTTCGTCTTCCGCGTCCAACTCGGAGTCAGAGAGCAGCACCGGGATTGACGCCGACACTGAGGAGAGCGTGACGTCCGAGGACGAGGCTGACAAGGAGGGCAAGAAGGAGAAGTGGGTCGCTGTAAAGGGTCAGACCGCCACCGCCGCTTCTCCTATCACACCCCTTGTGGGTGAAGCTGCAGGCATTTAAGCGCCACAGTCATGTAGAGTTCCTCTAGACCATGCTCTGGAGGAACGGTTGCTGGCCCTGCCATCCCGGGCCCATGTTCGGGTTCTTGCCCCATCCTGCCTGCTGTACCGCTCGCTGTTTTGCTGTTACCCCTCCCTTGTTTGCGTGGCTGGTCCGGGTTATCCATCGTGCCTACATATAGGTCTCTGCTACATAGGTATTCTACGCGCTAGTTACGACCCGACTACTTCTGATATGTTACATACGATAGACAAGAATGACATGGCTTTGTGGATTACTCCACCTACTGTTCCAACGCACCGCATGAGGCCTATGTACATCTGATTTACTGAAATACTCCAACCACCTACCTGGACATCTTCCACCTCAAGGCTTTAACTCTGTTTAATAATGTCTATTCTTGCCTCTCCCGGTGGGCGAATTCGTTTACACCCCTCCTGTTTGCTGACATGCTCATATTCCCATTACAGTGGTATACATCATTCATTGTCCACTCCTGAGTCTACTCACTCCACGAGCAATCGTAAATCCTTGGTTCCCTTTCGTGACTTCTCCAAATCAAAAGTCATTGGTCCTGTCCTCCCCTTCGACAACAGTCCGCCCTCTGCTGGCATAGGTAAATACATATCGTACCCAGGAACAGTTTCGATGGGGGCGAGGACTTTCAAGACGCGTAAAACAAGGACAGGTGGGCGTGAGGCGGGCCTGGCATGTTTCGAAAGAGGCGATGTCTCGAATTGAACAAGAACACGTCCTGTGGATGTGGAGTCGGACCTCTTGCATGAGATAGTGAGCGGCGAAGACACACCTGCATATGGATAGTGTATAGAACCTGACCGGTGATCCCGGAATAAATATTCAAGATACATGCGCCCTTGTGCACGCGGGGTGAGGATGCTGATGGCAGTATTGGTATTCTTGAGGTTTATTTCAAATGGCTGGGTGAGCGTGAAGAGCGTCGGTGTATGAGAATATTGCGGGATGTAGCCCTCCCACGCAAGCTCAAGGGAATCCATGAAAGCGCGGTCAATGAGACCGTCGGAAGTGACCTGAGCCTTGAAGGGGGCATAGTTCTGGAATTTCGCAATCTGAGCGAGACTTATACCCCAGGGTTTTAAATCATTGACATAGAGAAGGTCGGCACCCGTAGAAAACAGGTTGGGGTTCGGCTCCGGGGTAATGCGAAAACGGATCTCTGCCGCGATGGGTGGAAGCGAAGGAGGGCGATGCCAGTAGAGGAAGCCCCTTGCGTTGGAAGGAAATGGAATGTAGATGGACCGCATATGGCGGTAGAGCAGCCTGACAGACGCGCCGCTTTGCACATGTAATGTGGGGTATTTTAGTTCAGACAAGTCAAGGAAGTCGGAAGGAGCAAGGAGGTCCGGGTTCAGAGTTTGTATCGTCCGGTGTGGAGGTATGGCCCTATAGCCACGGGTAGTGGCGCATCGGACCCGGAGGAGTCGACGCAACAGTGGAAGTGACATGGCGTGACCGTCACACTAGTATGTTTTTTTTGTCTTTGACGTATACTATGCGATTAGTCTCGATACCATCCACCATATAACGATTTTGAAGACAGTCGTTCCAAATTGCGATGTGAGGTGAGGTGTATATAGGCGTAACCTATAATATATCTCTAAGTCCGTACTATCCACACCCAGAATCTATGACGACTTCAGATTCACATCCGACAAGATCTTAAACGCATCCTTGTACGCATCCAACAACGCCTTCACGCGCGCGCGCTCAGCGACGAGCGCCTCGTCCTCATTGAGCATGTCAGCGAACAGGTCTGGGTTGTATAGCGCCGAGACAAGGCGGTTCTGCACGTGCTGTGATGTGTGGTTCACGAGGAGATGCATGATGGCCTTGGGTATGAGGTCCTGGATGCTCTGGCGGACGATCCCGAAGTATGACGCTATGAGCGAGCGGATGAGCGACGTCTCCATCTCCTCTCGCATCGTCAGGTGGTTGCCGTCGGACGGAATCTGCATCCACGACGGCACGCATCAACAACATAGCACCCAGGCAACAAGAAATAGAGAAGAACACTCACGGCTTCAATGTGCTTCCCAAGGCTCTTCATGTCATACGCGGCATTGTTCCCGTCGATTCCCCGCTTGCCCGCCATCAGCCCAGTCGACAGCGCCGACTCCGCACCTGACACATCCCTTCCCACCGGCACTATAGCTGAGCCCAGCCCTTGCCCATGGCCAGCATGCACATGTTGGCCGCGCTCAACACTCGATCCCGCGATTGGCCCTGGGCCGTTCTGGCCAAAGAAGTAGTTGAGGAATGTCTCGCGCGCCGTGGTCGGCGGTGACGAGCCGCTTCCATTAGGCAATGGGCCACCCAAAGCAGAGTGCGGCCGATGGTGGTGGTCGCGCTGCGGGTTCTGGTTTTGGTTGGGGTTGCGGGAAGAAGATCGCTTGGCGATTGTACCCTTGCCCACCGCAATTGCGGGCGTGGTGGCGCTGGATGAGATGCTGGATCGTGAACGGTCGTGCACGGTAGAGGACACAGAGCGACCGTCCCGTGGCGGAAAGATGCTGTCCTCCGAGGAGGTTTCGTCCTCCTCCTCTGGCGAAAGTCCATTGCCGTTTACCGCTTCGCTGGACAGCGTTTGCGCCGGGGCGGGCGGCCGCGGGGGCGCATTTGCCTGCTGTGCAGCGAGCGCAGAGCCGGAAATGAACGCAGGGTGGTTCGTGTTGATGTACGCGGCTTGGATCTCGATCAAGCTCTGTGCATACTCAGACGTCGGTCCCAGCCGTTCCCGCAGCAGTTCCGATACCACCTCAATCAGCTGAGCATGTAGCCTCGGAAATCGTTGTAGCTCCTACGCAGAGGGTCAACACTGTTTCTCGTCAAGAGTGAGAATACTCACAGCACTAGTGCAATTATGGCAAATTTTCACCAACTCCTCATATACAAGCTCCACACACCGCAAGCTGGGCGCTTCCAGAAGCTTGATCTGTGGCTTCACCAGAAGGTCGAACGCGATCTCTGGCACAAACAGGCTTGGCCTCGGGCCAGTTGAGTTGCGGATGGCGGTACGGATATCCTGATTCTCGAGGTTGTGGGTTGCGTCGATGGACGCGAGGGCCTGCCCGAACACATCATTGAAGATGTAGTATATCCGTGCGCCGCCGGAAAGTTCCTTGGTGGAGATGTCGACCTTGGTGCCTTCGATCGAGGAGATGAAGTCCCGCGCGAACTGGGTCATCAGGCGGAGTATTAGGGAACCTTGCTGTGGCTTGACGTCAGAAGATGCACTGAGTAGTAAGGAAGCGACGGACCTGGTGCTTGTCCCCAAAGACGGCCGAGTCTCCAAACGAATTAAGTTCTTGCTGCGCTTGGCCCATCAGCGTGTTCAGGCGTGCTTTCATGTCCGGAAGCTTGTCACGGATGTGATTTATCAAGACCTGGGGCGGTGTGAGTAAGTATAGAGCTCGGGAGTGAGTGCAATCAGAAAACGCACTTGATTGAGGGTCTTTGCAAGATACTTTGTCCCATTCTTGTGCGCGATATTACGGTACGCAGAATGATTCCTGAAAAACTCAGTTTCGCTGTCCAGCGCATCCTTCATGCTCTTCTCTGAGTTGATGTCCTGCTGACTGCGATTTACCACGCCGATGAAGCCCAGCTTGAGGGGGTAGACGCGTCCCGTCAGGATGTCGAGCGCGTTGGTGCCGGCATCCATGAGGTCGAGTTTCGTCAGTACACCGATAGTCCGTCGACCTTGGGGATCGACCGAACGTGCAAGCTTCAGGGATTCGGAGTTGGCGAGATCGACATTGGCGGGGGACACGGATAAAATGACGCTATGAGAAGCAGTTTCAACGAAAACCTCATAATGACAGCGACAAATATCTGACCTGTTCGGTTGTGAGATGTAGTCCAGGATGAGGTTGCGGATCTGTCTTTCTATGTCGCTAGGTTGGTCGCCGACAGGAATCTACTGACCTATGTCAAATTTTTATGCGCAAAGAATTATATGTACGCACTTTTGTCAATCCCGGAAGGTCAACCAACGTTAGGTCCAGAACGTCCGGGCTGTAAATCCTAAGTGATATCGGCAATTTGCTAACACCTTTGTTTTGCCCAGCCACCCTATATGTCTCCTGTTCGATTTCCTTGCGAATCTCGTTGAAATCCGTGAAGCGTTTGTCGATGTGGAGGAATTGTGCCCATTCGGTGTATGGTGGTGAGGTCGGGGAGGGTTCTGTCGGGATGGGCGTATGGATGAGTTGGAGCACGAGCGGCCGTCGCGTTACAATCCCTTGCCCTCGTGGTAGGAAATCTCGCCCGACAATGCTGCGAGGTGTCCAAGTTAATATTGCACGTCGTATGAGTAGCTAGGCAAACACGTACGTTTCCAGGACACTTGACTTGCCCGCTGATTGACTGCCAACCTACATCACAAAGTAAACCTTGCCCGGCTTTTCAACGCAAGTAAATGAGACATACGACAACCAGCTGGGGCATATCCAGCTCCCCTCCTTTTCTCCAAAGGTTAGCTTAAATGCGTGAAACGAAATAGTTTCGATTCGACGAACCCAAGTTGCTGAACGTGTCCTGAAGCTTGTTGACGAGTTTTATGAGGTCCTGATCCATTTTGCCTAAGATTGTGGCGTAGTGGTTCTACGAACAGAGCAGCAGGAGCCACTGGAGAGTTTTGAAAATGAAATAGAATGGAATGCGTTTAGCGTCGGCAAGAGCACGGCCGGAATGACGAGTTGTACTTGCTTGGCCAAGACGCCTTCAATCAACAAATAACGCGTAACCGCCTCTCGTCTCTGTACATATCATACTCAACATGAACATCCATGGCCCCATCAACTCTCATACTGGGCTCTGTCTCCAAACAAGAAAGCCAGACAATATGCACGCCGTTTCTTATGCCCTTCCACATAAACTATACTGGTGAAGCCCCGATATCTACCTTTTTACGCGTCAATGCCGCCAAGGAAACCGTGGGCGCACCCGAAAATGCAACCAACACCACAGAGACATCTACCCCGGATGTAGGGGAGGCTGGTCCGTCGAATACTCCAAAGGAACATGTGCCGACGGACTCGCCAAAAGCTGGGGCCACAGAATCACAATCGAGCGCAGTGCCACCTGGTGGAAGCCTGGCAAAGCGCGTTACGGATGCCACGACGCGTTTTATTTCGACATTTAGGGGGAGGACGATCCAAGGCTTGAAGCTACACCTCCCAGAAGGTTATGGGGGCGTTGTGTTGCGAGGAGAGGGTGTGGCGTATGGAAAACGACGCGACGCGACTAATGGGGAGGACGAAAGGCAAAGGAAGCCAAAAAGCAAGGCTAGCGGAAAGGGAAAGGAGAATACAACGAGAGGTCGTAGTACGCGCAGCAAGACGCGTGTAGAGGAGCAGGAGGACGAAGCGGAGCGAGAGGGTGGTATGGAGGTGGACGATGATGAGGGGCTTAGTGCTCGGGCAGAACAGGATGAATCACTGGCGAACGAAGAGACAAGGCGGACTCTGGCGATCTCTTCGCAGTTCTCATCCTTCGTTCTATGGCATGCCGATCACCCTGTAGACGAGCACAGGGACGATTATGTTCGATCCCTCACGGAGTGGACACAGCTGGCCCATCTGGTACCTATCCGCCATTTCCGCTGCATGAATGGCCACTAATGAAACCTTGCCAGATTCATCGAGTAGAAGACTGATTGTCCGCCGCGTTTTGTCATGCCCATGCCAATCACCATCTATGAACCAGCATGCGACTAGTCTGAGTGAATTCTCAAGCATCCTCGACGACTGTTTTGGGAGTACCAAGTGCCCTGAAAATGCCAAAGCACGATTCACCACGCAAGGAGTTTGGGAAGGCAGCGAAGAGGTGGTCAACCCAGTTAGAACTCAAGTCAGCCGAGAGAGTCGCAGCGTAGTTCGTGTGTGGGAGTCGGTGGAAGGTGAGATGACAACAGGAGGGAACGAACACGCCCATGATGCCCGAGGGGACCTTTTTCCTCGATTGACCTGCTGATTCCCAATGGTGTACGAGCAGTCCGAACGGAATCGGATGGTCCGCTCAAGTTAGTAGACGCCATTGCGTCTATTGAGTCCGCTATCTTTATCATTTTTATCGCGAAGCTGAGACGTCATTGCGTCTATTTAGACCGCGACAATACAGATATCACCGTTTCATGCGCCGTATGGATCCACTGGTCCAATTCATGCGCCGTGTAGATCATTACTCCAATTCGACAGTCCCAGAGCCTATAAAAACTCTTGCTCGATGGAAAGTGTAGTTCAACTGCCCGCTGCATTTCAACCTTTCACCTCTGGCAAAACCAACCAGCAATAGCGCTGGTGGGTAGCCTTTCTCTTCGTCATCCAGGCTCATTATCGCTGACAGACCCTGCCTTCCATGACTAGGTCGCTCAAATTTACAAGTCTCCTCGTCTGCGTTCAACACATCTTACTTTCCGCATGCAACTCATCTCCTCCAAGCTCTATGCCATTGGGCTCCTTCTAGGTGCCGCTACGCTCGCTGTCGAAGCCGGTCCGCCTCCGGTGAATAACGGGATAGCTCCTGCTCCTCTCGCCGGGAAGGGCAACGGGGCCAACATGTCCCCACCCAACACCTCGGGTCTGCACCACAATCAATGCAAGCCAAGGGTACGTACATCTCTTTCTGTGCACCACACCCTTTGCCTCCACTTAAAATCCGACTACAGAAAGCACCCATGAAATACACGCCCATTCCTAAGGGCAAGAAAGAATTCCCCAGGAAAGACGCGCCGAGAGCACCGGGTGCATCAGCCGCTAAATCAATTCAACCCGCCGCTAAATCTGCGCAGAAGGCCCCGACACCTCCCTCCAAGCCCAAGGACAGGAAGAAGAGGAGCGCCGACTTTTCAGACGATGCCGAGCTTGTGGCGCGCACATACACGCCCGCGAAGGCGACGGGGAAGATCAAACTCTACCATGGCGCGGAAAATGATTTCGCTGCAGTTGACCTTAGCAAAAGCTCGCAGGGAGTAGATTTCAGCAATTGACGTAAGTCGCTGAGTTGGTTTAGGTTGTCCTGGTTTTTGACTGAACTTTTGGGCTAGCTTCGTTCTACCTTACAGACCGAGAGAGGGCCGCGCTGCAATTCGCGTGTCTTTCGAATTCGGTGTTCTACCTCGACACGCAGGCAGAGATCGACGCTGCTGAGATGTACGTAATTGAGTTTGAGTGAGACGGTGCTGGTGCCAAGTACGCTTTTGAATCCCTAGGCCTATTTTTCGTTGACCTTCGTTTAACAATGTCCATAGCATCCACACGTTCACCGGACTCGGTGATCCTGATTGGAAGGCCGTAAGTGCTCTGTTGTTTTTTTTTACGCCTTACTCGTGTCCGTCAATTTTGACAGTACCAGACCTGGATCGAACAGTGCGGCACCAACGAAAATTATTCAAAGATTCACGATATGGACATGGTGGTCGGGTACGTCCGTTCCCTCCATTACAAGTCTAGTCCTCAACTAAATTGTCCCCAATTCAACAGTCCTATGCAGAAAGATATTGATAAAATCAGGGGGATCACCAAGAATTTCTGGCAATACGTCGTCATGAACCCGGACGTTGCGAAGACGCATTTGAAGCGCGTCGGCACAAAGAAGCTTAAGTGCGAGCCACAGGGGAGAGGCGGTAACTTCGATTAATAGCGATACGCATCGCTAGGGATCTGAAAGTCGTCGTGGATTCTAGACCTGGACACGCCGGCCGCCCACTGTCCCTGTGAGGCGGCTACTTCGATACATTTCACTGTGCAGACAATATGTTTAGTTTTTACGGGGACCTAGGGACGATATTAGAGTTGCGGCCAATCTGAGGTAAATCACTACATATGTAACTTACCTGTGGCGCCAGGTAAGCCAGATTTGTGTAAGTATGATCGACAATTGATAGACAACAAACCTGCTTCTCCAAAGAAGGTCAATCTGAGTATCGTGGTATTCAGGTCCCCTACAGATGCTGGCCACGGTTTCCATCATCGGATGTGCACAGGGCAGCAGCACAGCAAAAGTACACGAGGCATGTACTTTGAAGTAATTGAACCCAGATTAGCGTGGCAGTGCTCTGTCCTCCGGAACTTTCGGGTCAAGCACCGTACTATGAAGTTGCTATGTATTAAATAGGCGTTTTCGCTTTTACTTACCGCAGACGGCTCAAGAAGGGAAGTCATCATGTCGGTCGTAGCATGCAGATGTGGGTGCTAAGAATAAAAGACGCCCGAGATGTGACCTTCAACTTGGGCGGCTGTTCGCCTTGTGTTATTCCTGCTTCAGAATCAAAGAACGCTCTTTGGAAGCAATCCTTTCCCGAGAGGCAAGCACTCGTTACCTACTTACAACGGTCGTCTGGGTCTCATCTGACATCGGATCAAATGGTGAACTTGGCATAATTAAGGGTTTAAAATGGACCCATTCTGGTTTTTTGTTTTTCTTCAACGCCATGATAGCCCAACCATAGCCCATCAGGAAAGCCAGAAGAGTCTTGAATCTTCTGTCGGCAAGTAGCATTAGCAATAGAACACGAGTGCCCTGTAGGTAGTAGTAGGCAAAAGTTGGGAATTCCCGGGGGATCAGGCATTTGGCTGGGCGTTCAGGGGTCCTCCTTAAGTCCTCTGTACAGGACAGTCCTTGAAAAACGTGCCAAAAATAAGCGAGTCCAGGGTTGGAACAGGTGTCAGGCACATGGATAAGTTCGAATTCAGGAGGAATATTTTTATACCCCGCCCGCACATCGTTCTTCCATCACCTACGACACAGCTCTAGAGGGCTTACCTCCTTTCCACTCTCTTAAACCAGTCCACTCTTTTATACCAAAACCGAACCATCAATACCCCAATACCCGTTAGTTCTTCACCGCCCGGTTCTCTGACTGGTCTTGACTACCATCTCATCGTTGTCGTTTTTTTGCATCTAGAATCAACAGCCTATCTGTGAAAATGTTCAAAAAATTCGCTTTGACGGCTCTATTTGCCTCCGCCACTCTCCTTGCTGTTAGCGCCGATGTCGTTCCCACCGTCCCTGGACCAGGCATCGTGTACAGAGAAGGCGAAACGTGCCATATCGAGTGGGCCGGAGACGCAGTTTCTAAGACTGCCTGGAAGGGCATGGCTATCGAGCTCATGACGGGCAGCAACTTTGAAATGGTTCATTTGACGAGTAAGTACCGTTTGGATCCTTTCTGTGTTGATGAGGCTGACTCGCCCAACAGCCGTTGCGACTGACCTCGACGGTACAGTCTCTGGCTCGTTTGATCACCCCTGTCCTGCGGTACGCCCATGGTTCTATAAATACCTTTTTTTCCAGTGATTAACTTCAACACCCTGTTGGTTCTTACTAGGTTGTCCCGAACTCCGCGATCTACTTCTACCAGTTCACGGCTCCTGGAGCAGGCGAAAAGCAATGGACTACCCGCTTCACCATCGCCTCTGCTACAGGCGCAATCACACCCCCCACCAATCCTACCCAACCCGGAACCAATGAGGCCATCCCTTGGGGAACAGGCGCCCTTGCGGACTCCTCGACAGCTGTACCTCCCCCTCCTAGCGCAAGCGGCGCAACTGGCTCTGGCGCTTTACCTGTCTCCAGTGGCCCTTCGTCGTCGTCGTCGTTGCCGTTGCCGTCAACCACGGAACTGGCACTCAGCTCTACATCCGTGATCGAGACTGTTACTTCCACCTCACGCATTGCGACCTTCAGCAGCGCGGGCTTGGGCTCCTCTGCCGCTGCCCTCCCATTATCAACGGCCAACACCACCGCTGGCACACCTGCCAAGGAAAACGCCGCTGGATCCATCTCCATGGGCTCCTGCTTGTGGCAGGCGGCCGTTGCACTCGGCGCATCCTCCGTGGCGTTCATGGTCCTACTTTGAACACCTTCCATCGCTACATCATCTGCACATCCATCACTCATCGGACACTGGGAGACATTGTTCACGATTATGTTCACGACACATATTCCCACCTACATCCCTTTAATATGCGTAGCTTTTGAAGTTTTTGAATGGAACGAACCATCGGGCGGATAGTGGATGTTGCTTGGATGTTGCTTTGACGGGAGGCGCTCATGGCACCAGCCTCGTATTTATGATCTATTGCTAGTAGGCTTTTTCGTTTTGGTTCACAAGATTTACTTTATCCTTCGGTAGAAATTGGGAGTTTGGAGCGTTTCTAGGCTCCAGAAGTACAAGTTTCATGCGAGTTTACATTTGTACGACGAGAGCCTCGCCACCACAGCGCCACCACACATTCATGGTGACGTGATTGGCCAAATGCGGACATGAGTCCAGGCGCGTATTGACGAGGGGCTTGATGATCAGATAAACCGTTCAGTTACTCTTCGATCGGAATTGGGAGTCTGAAGCATTTACTACGCTCCTACTTATAAAAGTACAAGTTTCATGCGAGTTTACACTGTGGTGCAGGACGACGAGAGCCGTTGTGTTCGCCACCACAGCGCCGCCACACATTCACGGTGACGTGACTGGCCAAATGCCGACATAAGTCCAGACGCGTATTGACGAACTGCTTCAAGTGCTAAGTGGCTTGTTGAACAGAGAAACCGCCAGGCCACAAAACGAATCGCAAGTTTCGCGTCAGCCGCAACGGAAAGTTGAAAGTATAAATACCTGGACATGACCGGGCTGTGTCACCCATCCGCACTCTGCGAACCAAGATGTCAACCACTATCACATTCACAGAAGACGGAATGGGGCTCCTTGTGGCGCCCCTCGAGCCCTTCGCGATGGAGGCTTCCCTCAGGATAGCCCTCGATTTTCTCCGCACCGACATGGCTATTAGCCTGCTCGCTGCCGTCACCCTCTTCCTTCAGTTTGCCCCGACCCTCCCCTCCCTTGCGGTCACTAACCTGCCCGCGATCGAGGATGCCCCCCTCCTCTACACCCCGACCAGGACCACCGTGTCTGCCCCTCCCCCCGCATCTAGAACCACCACCGCCCACATGTCAGCCGCCGTCGCGCCGTCAATCCTCACTGTCTGCTTCCAAATTCTAACGCTCCTCTTCGGCATTGTCGCCGGTGCCATCATTTCGTGCACCACGCCGTACAATCGCTGCAAGAGAGGCATGATCTTCACCCCACGATCACCCACCCGAGACCAACGCAATGATCCGCCTCGGCCGCCTCCCAGCCCCATCCGCGAGGACGAGAACGAGAACGAGGACTTCGCTGGTGACGAAAGCGACAGTGACTCTGATTACGGCGATGACGAAAGCGAACCCCCCGACGGCGACCCCGATGGAGACCCCGACGAAGGAGAAGACCCACACGAAAACCACCCCCGCAGCCCGTTCCTCCATACCTGGCGCGACTGGTATTTGGTCGTTTGTCTGATGCTCCTCGTAACGGTGACTCTCCAGTGCATCTTCCCCACCGACGTCCACAGCAACCGCAGGCGCCTCATCCACCTGGGGAGAACCTTCAAGGCCACTGCAGTCGATCACTTCAAGCGTGTAACAAGTGTTGTGATGACTGCAAGGAGAGACATGGTTCGCCGCTGCTCGAGAGATATTAGAAAGGTCCACGCGACCGCTCTCCGCGTCGCGAACAAACCTCGACACCTCGCAATCGGAATTCTTGAGGCCCTGGCTCGTTCGAACGGGATCAAAGACGCCGTCATGGGTCTCCTCGCCCGTGGATCTTTCCATATCACCGCCGCCCTGCCGGTCCTTTCGCATTCCTTGGACGATTTGCCCGAGCGCAATGGTTTTGTCAAAACACTCAGGCTCTCCGCACCCGCGACACCGGCACCCAACAAACTGTCCGACACCCTCAAGAAGTATGTTCAGAGATTAACGCTGCCCGAGGACCTCGCAGCCGTCCTTGTCGAGCAAGAGGCCGCAGCGCAAACAAGTCCACCCCTCCGGTTGCAGGCGTATGCAGATGCGTTGACGAGACCGCCGTCGACCGTTGCCGAGTCTTCAGGTAGTACCGAATCGATAACTTCCGTTCCAGAGCTAGCCATCGCCACTTCGTCAACGCCAACCAAGACTTTCGACCCCGCCACCGCCTCGCCATCATCGGCATCTACAGCGATAGCCATGCCTGCAGCAGCGGGCCCCAAGAAAGACTGCGCCGCGGTCCTCAAGGCAATCCTCGGCGTCTTCGTCTTCGGCCTCATCGTCAAAGGGATTGTGAACGCGCCGGCACACCCTGATGCTGTGGTAGAGGAACTGCACCGTCTTGGTCTCCTTCTTAGCGGGGAGGAGGAAACGGTTGTTGCGGACACCGAAAAAAAGTATGAGGACGACCTTGGTGCTAAATGCGAGGAAGGAGAGTACGAGGACATCGACGAGAAGTACGAGGACGACGAGGTTGGGGACGAGGATGCCTACAACATAATGGCGCCCACCTCCGAGGTCAATAACGGCGACGACGACCTGATCGCCTCACTGGACAACGTCGTCGACTTTGACCTATCTTGGCACCACAGCGAGGTGGAAGATGGCGAAGCCATTGAAGAGGAGCTCGAGAGGTACTTCATCGAACAGGTGCTGGTACCGACCCCTCCTCCCACTATCTATGAACTTGGGCTCCCACTGGACCCGATGCTAGAAGAAGAGGAACCGTCAGCCGCCTCGAACGCCGACCGCGACGACCTACTTGCCTGTCCGAACACCTCCATCGGCGACATCTCAGATCTTGGTGAGTCCATCGAGGAAGAAGCAATCGCGCTGGGCATTGCTCAGCTGCGGCGCGTGCTGGAGGAGGAACTCCGCATGAAGACCGACGCGACGATGGTTGAGAAGGCGGCACCCGCTTATCCACACACCTCCATCGGCGAAACCTCGTGCCATGACGAGTCCATCGACACAGAGGAAATCCTACGAGGGATCGAGCAGCTGCGACGCGTTCTAGCGGAGGACCTTATCAAGGTAGACACCATGCAAGCGGACTTCGGTGCTGCTGTCCGGGAACTTCTTGATTATACCCACAGCGGAATGGTGGAGAGAGACGTCGTTGCCCATGTCGCGGAGAATACTGGAGAGCCTTCACCCGAGGTATATCTGGTTCGTTTTAGTTTGTCGATTCGTTGCTGACCATTACCGGACCTGCAGCCTTCTCTTTCTCGTCCTTGGACATCGCTCACTTCTACCGAACCCACCGGCCCCTCACCAGAACCCTCAGCGACACCTTCAGCCTCAGCATGGTGCAACCTTGAGAAGGACTACGATGACGCTGGAAAGGCCACACCCGAGGTATGTCTTGTGTCGTTCTCAGTCTGGTTTGGAGATTGGTCGCTGACCATTACTATGGGATCTGCAGCCTTCTCTACCCTCTTCGACGTCGACAACACC
>JABCKJ010000262.1:0-30706 GCA_018850815.1 Asterophora lycoperdoides
GACATTATGGGTTATGAAACCCCCTCCAGGGCTATGGGGTATGGGGTATGGGAGGTTTCTCAAATTTCCCTGCGAACGAAGTTGGTGGAAGCAAAAAGCTATGGGTTATAGCAGATTATGGGTTGTTACATAATACAGTGATGGGTTAGGACAGAGTTGACTGTAACTTGAACTTTACGCATTTTTGATGTTCGATCGTGATCGAGACTGATCAGGACTTGATTACCGATGACCGTGACATAACTTGAACTTACATACTTTTGACGAGTTGAGACAAAGAGTCGGAAGACTAAAGTTTTGAACGCGTTTCGACTCATCTATAGGCCCTGACAAACCTGAAATAATGTATTAAGGTGTCAAATTTTCGAAATGTAGCCCTTCACGAGCATACGACAATGAGAACCACCCGTTCAACACTGGCAGACAAAGGTGAGCGCCGCAAATCGTACGCTATACACCGCGTGCCAAACGAGACTTTACGATAGAACCAAACTTTGAGGAGAAGAAGGTGCAGAGGCGAGGCCGGATTGAATTCCTTGCAAAGATGAAGCGAACGGTTTCTGGCTGGCTAAACCTGTCTGCGGTATGAAGCTTTACTAGAGCGTATCTGTGATCTGTTCGGGCCTCGATTGACCTTCCTCCAGGACGGGAATGATCAATATGCATCGTTCCCCGACCTTGGGTACCCACCAATCTGCGAGCAGCAACGAGTGCAGATTGAGATGACCGTGACGGACTCTCACCTCAATGCTTTGGTTGGCCAGGAATATAAGAACATTCAGTACGAGGATATGGTTGAGTCTGGGTACTCAAACACGGCTGGCCATAGCACGAGCTCTTCAGCACCTTTCCGAAATGTCAAACATCCTCCGAGAGCAACGAGGTATGGATATCGGCAACGCTCCGCGTTGACCGTCATTTTAGAGGAGAAATCTTCTGCAGGCAACGCTAGCCTCTAGCGGGCCGATTTATTCGTCGCATTCAGTCAACAAGTTAACTAGGAATAGACTGTCGAGTTTGCGTGGCGACATTTCTTTTCGGAAGCAAAAAGTTAAATGGGGTTCAATGATGTGAGACTCATTGTGATTTGATGGCTGAAAAGGATTTCCTCTGATGCATATGGCAGTGAGTGTCACCACACGGTCCACACCACGATGTCGACTAAGAGCTTAAAACTACCCCCTTCTGTTGAAAGTGGTGTCTTCTCTGTCTCGTCATCGATATTGATTGACGCATGTCCCGAGAAGGTCTGGTCAATTATGTTGGACTTTCCTTCGTACAGGGAGTGGTGAGTCGGTGGTATCAGGTCGAGCTTTGGTTGTTGCCGTGAGTTGATAACCTTCCAGGAACCCCTTCGTGTAGGCTCATCATCACTGCTGTGGTTTTCTCTCTGACGTAGCACTGAAGGCGGGGTCAAACGATTACCGACAAGTCCGGCAACCCCTTGCCAGACCAAACGCCCGCCGAGGGAAAGTACTTGATGATAGCTCCCGTCCATCTTCCACCAACAATGGGTGAGCCCGGATGGTTCCAAAAGCAGTCCGCGTTCGAGATCATCACGACTGTGGACCATGTGAACTACCGTGTGGCTTGGGTCAATATCGCTCTGCCGAGCTTCCTTCTGTCTGCGGAGCGTTGGCAGATTTTGACGTCGGATGTGGGTGGCAAAACCAAGTACGAGACTACGGAAGTTTTCGGCGGGATCTTTGCGTATATCGTCAAATTCTTCATGTACAAGAAGTTGGTACTGGGATTTAACGCACAAGCAGAGGGTCTGAAGAAGCAGGCAGAGAGGACTGATATGTTAGGGAGTGGAAGTGAGTGCACCATTATTTATTACCGCTCTGAACAAACTGAGGAGTCTTCGAACCAACTTTCCGTCTCCAGACGTGGAGAGGGCACATTGAAATCGTTCCGCCATTGACTGATTCGCCGTATTTTATGGAATCATTCACAGAGCAACCTATGCCCTCTACTCACAGACAGCAAAGAACGCGTCCTTTCAACTTGGTTTTCAACTTTGATGCGAAGTTCGCGTTGCCTCAAAGACTCAAACTTGAGGCCAACGGCCAACTCCTCGCAGCGCTCTAAATATCAGCCACCACATGCAGAATAAGTAGCTCATCTGCTGCGGAAGATATTGCAGCAACGGAGTATTCGGGTATCGGTCCTAATATTAATATGAGATCCAACCTTCCAGATTCAGGCTTTCCCTGCTCCTCGCTCCTCTACATCTGCTCCTTTTCCCCACATCTTTCAGCTTCCTCGCTGCCTCGGTTCGGCGGTGAGGGTAAGTAAACCCGGAGGCAATGGGGCTCAATCCGTCCTCTCGCTACCCCTGAGCGCTGGCGATGCTCGTAGTGTGTCAATGGCTCTTTTTTTGCTCTGCCCGTTCCACCCAAGTTTCCCCAGAAACCGGCAGAGCAGCTGCGGCGGCGGGTGCGGCCCCCGGACCTGGCGAGCGATAAGTGATGTTCATCTCCTCTTCATCCGAGCTGGCATTGCTCAGGTCGAACGCAGCGGCGTCTATGGCCATGCGGCTGGAAGGTCTCGCACTTGATCCTCTGAGTGCGCTTGCTGAGGCCGTTAGCGGGAGCAAGCAAGTGCGTCCTCGCCGCGAAGGTCGTCCGGGGGTCGTCAGGGAGGAAGAAAAGCAATGGCGAGGCAGGCACTGGCAGGCACCGTCGACCACGTCGATAAGGTAGGGACACCGGCGTAAGCCCACACCGCTACGAGTGAGGGAAGTGGGAGAGGAAGAGTGCTTCGAGGGTAGCCATGGAGAGACGGGAAGGCACCGAAGACGACGGGGGGATTAGAGAACCGGACGGTGTGCGCGTTGGAGTGAAGGAGAGCGTCGATACCCGCAAGGCCCGGGGAGCCTTTCATGATGTAGCTTGCCGGTGTGAGGCCATTCATAAGGACTATGAGGCGGGTGAACATGAGGATATCCGAGATGTTGGCGCCTTACAGCACCGTCTCAAGAGTGGGGAGAATTGATACATGGATACCTGGTCGCCACGATGTTGGAATAAACCGCGAGGTATCATAGGATGGGGGTAAGAACTGGGATGTGAATGGAACAAGGAGCGCTAGTGCCCACTGATATCGGCTTAAGAGGAAATCCAGGGTCTTTCATAAGATACAGCCAAAAGACAACATTGGCTACATGGAACGCGTATATGCTGTCGGAAACAGTAGTGTGTCCCCCAGCCGATTTACTGTAACGGTCAGCAGCTCTCAGCTGGCCCTGACCATTAAGCATCTTCTAAGTAGTCTTCAGCGCGACATACCAGTCGATTTTGACTTTCCCACACCACGCTTACCCAAAGATCCATACCACAGAGCAATGTCACAAGCAGCGCGACCAAAGACTCAAAGAGGAGAGGAAGTTCAAGTTGTGATCGCACGGTACCAAATCGAATTTGAGGTACTTGCATGTACACAAACCAAAACAACGCCTGAAATAAGAAAATAATCAGAAAATTCGTCAATCGCAAATTTGCCGAGTCTCCAAATCTCGCAAGCCACTCATGTCGAGCCTTGCTGCGCAACTGGCGCAAGACGCCTCACTCAATTCCGCAATTCTAGTCGACAGGTCACGTCGGAAAGCGGCAGAGTCCTATCTGTTCACCGGTCGTGAGGCCGACCAACACGATTTGGAGGCCATCCATGCTCTAGGTGTTAATGGGCTCCTCCAGCTGGCTTCTCTGGATCTTTCACTGCGGAAATACGAGGATCAGCTGTTTTCGGAATATGCAAAAGCTATGGATCGAACACTGCTGTCGTCTGAGGGAAATGCGGAGCTCGATGCTGGAATCACGACATTCCTTCCCTTGCTCGGGCCGTACTTGATGGAGGTGCCCACTGGGAAGGTTATTGAATGGCTGGTGCGGAGGTTTAGGTGCGTACATTATTGAATACCTTAAAATATCGTGACTAAAGGGGCCCATGTTACTGTTTAGAATAAACGAGTTCAATGTGGATGCTGTTCTCTCTCTCTTCCTTCCATATCACGAGTCCCCCCATTTCACCAAAATGATATCCATATTAAATATCAAGTACGCTTCAGCTTCATTCACCTAACACTTGCCTCTGATCATCTTCCAGGCAAAATTCTATCTGGAGTTTCTTGTTGCCATTCAAGTCTGCCGCCCAAAGCTTACCTCGAATGACTTTGGTGACCGAAATGCTCCGCAACACCGACGTCTCGCGATTCGTGACTTCACTGCTTCCCAAAGCCTTAAAAGAGGGACACTCGCATCGTGTCCTATTGGCGTTTAACGCTGCTTGTCTCCACGACTTTGTGTCGCGGAGTCAAGGGCTGAACGAGGGCACGGTCGCATACCTACTTCCCGCACTGGTCGAACCTTTGCAGCAGAAACCCGCGATCAGGGACGCCGTTGTACGTCCTTGTCCACGTCCTGGTCTACGACACATCTGATTCTAAGAGTTTTGGTCAACAGCTAGGCTCCTACATTCTCCTTTCAGCACTCTCACAAAAATGCCACCTTGCGCCAGCTGCGCTCAACGCCATTCTGAATGCGATGACAAGCTGCGCTGAGCAGGTTTCTCCTAAGCAATTCACCAATGCTATTTTGTCCGTCTGCCAGCCGCAAGCTGCACTTGAAAGCTTCTCAGATGGGACCGTAAAAGCGATTATTCGCATCCAGTACGTCAACATACACCTCAGAGGAACCTTGACTTACCTGCTACAGAAACATTGAAAAAGAGTTACGCGACGCATCTCTTTGGATTGGCGTCGACAAGATCATTAGTCCACTGCTACCTGGTTTGATGAAATGGTACGACGAATATTGACTATCCTCACACTTTGTTGCTGAATTGCCATGTAGCCCTGAGGACGAAAGGACAATCTCTCTACTCGAGTCTATCATCGTGACTCCCAAAATTCCTCAAGTAGTGATACAGCGGAGCGCCAGTCTTCTTATCAGAGATGCTGTCGCTGCTGATGAAACCTCGTTAGCGACGACAGCACGACGTCTCCTGGCTATCATCCAGCAACGTCACCCTGCAACCTTCGAGGATGCTATGGACGCTGTTTCGAAGGAACAGAGTATCGATCAGGAGACGGTCGATCAACTGAGGATCTCTCTCGCAGTTGTACGTCGTGGACATGCGATTCTGTTGACCATCTGCAGCCTCTCATGACACTTCTCACGTTCAGCGCATCGGTTATACGAATGCTACTCGTGCGGACAGCGTCGACATGGTGCTCGCCTCAACTAACGCCGATCCACAAGTGCGTGTCGTGGCTGTGACAGATCTCATCGGGAGACTTGGGCAGAAGGATAGCCTTTCACCTACAGAAATGGTATGTCTCGTCCATCTATTGATAAATAAACAGCTTTTTTGAGCAACCATTCAGAAATCTGTATACTCCGCGTTGTTGGCGCGAGTCCAAGATACTAACCAAGCTGTCGTGGACGCGCTCTACAGCCAACCACAAGTCATTCTCCCAGTCTTGAGCGAGGACGCAGAGACATACATCAACTATCTATCGACTGCCCTCTCTTCCCCTGGATCTAAACCGAAACGCAGCCTCTTGAAAGCGCACCTTACCTTCTTGGCTGCGCATTTCTGCCCTGCGAACGCATCCCACGTCAACGGCATATTCCAACGCATCACGTTCCCATTCCTTTTATTCTCGAAGCCTAGGCAACGCACCGCCGAAGTTGTATGGGGCATCATCTCATCGCAAAAGGCTGGCGCTGTACACGAATGGCTTGCTGGATGTGCTGCTATAGTCGCTACAGAAAGGGATAAAGACGTTGTAGATACCGTCGAGAAGATGGGCAATATCAACACCCTGATTGCCTCCCAGATCGCTCGTAGGAAACTTTTTTCACTCGTTTGGGGCTCATCGCTGATCTTCCTTTCCCAGAAAATATCTTGAGGTCCAACGATTTCTCCGATCATTTTGAGACACTTGTCGTGAAGCTTCAAGACCTCAACCCCCATGTCAAGGTTCTGGGCTATCTTGTCACTCGGGTTTTGCTCGGACAGCTTTCTGGAGAGCACCAAGTCGAAGCCGCACATAGAACGCTGGACGTGATCGGTACAGAGGAACTTTCCGGTATGGAAGATTTGCCTGTCACAACGGAAAGTGCAGAGGTGCGTTCAATTATTTTGAAAAGCTGACACATTATCTTAAAGCCCATATGTTAGGCAAACGACGATGCAGCTTTGGCAAAACTTCTCGTGGCAAAACCGAACAGCAGGAGCACGATCCAGCGGCTGCAGGTCGTTGTTGTTACACTCTTATCATCCATTCAACGACCTACTGGATTGGTTCTAGACTGGCTGGCTGAGCCCTCCCAGGTAAGAGTAGTAGCGAGATTCGGCTTGGGCAACTTAACCTAATTATTCCGCAGACCTTGTCGAAAAAGAGAGGGTCTCGTTACGTGGAACTCAATAGGAAGATCTACAAAATTGCAAACATTTCCAGCACAGTTCCCGTGTTCACCACCAGCGTCCTGCAGACTCTCTTTCTCAACTTGAAGGGAGACGCCCTCGCATTTTTAGCTGGTATCTGGGCGGGCTCTGGCCAAACCAAAGGCGAGCAAGATGCGCTTCGAATTGTCGCTTTGCGCCATGCTGCCGCGTTCCTACAAGCCCATGTCTCGGAGGATGACGGAATAGACTTCCAGACGATACTACCTTCCCTGCTCGTTGCACTGCAGAGCCAGGATACAGAACAACGTCAAGCTGCCCTGGCATGTATTTCCCTTCTGAGCCAGTTGGCGGGCCAGCGTTTCACAACGGTCTACAAATTTGACATCATCTATGGAAAGAGTGAACGTAGGCCATTGGCGTTCTTCAAAGCATTGCCTCCTTGACCCTCTTTTCCATACCCTGCAGACCAACTCCAGTACCTTGATCGAGACGACTTCAAGAAATACGTGGACGCCCTCGCAGAGCATCGTGATCATCTAACACACGACGTCAGCTACATCAAGTCTTTCCACCAACAGCATCTCGGGATAAACAAAGCTGACAAGAAGCGTGATTCCGAGTGAGTGGCTTTGTGATTGTAAGTGGTACGTCGAACTCATTTTTTTCAAGATACAAACTCCGCGTATTGTGTTTCCTTGTGTCGCACATCAACGCCATCGCACTTCCCAGTGCCCAAGTGTCGCTACTGAAGAGTTTGGACGTCATCGCGGATAGCGCAAAGGCCCAGATCTTGTTGCCGACGATCAGGTCGTTGGTGGCTTCGATGAAGGGGGATATTTCACACACTCAACAGGAGCTTACCGATTTGGCTTTGTCGTGCTTTGATATTTCTGTTGCAAAGGAACTCGGCGATGAGCAGGGAGAGCTTTGGGACGTCTACGTCTCCGCACTTCGGGCAACTTTTGCACCAGGTGAGTTTGAAGAAAATTGCAGGGTTTCTTCGGCTCATTTTGAAACAGGCGCTCCATCAAGCTCGCGTGCAATCGTCTCAGGGGCTCTCGGACATGGTCTATTCGCCGCTTTGACCTCAGTGCGAAAGATCTCCCTCTGCGATCTATTATTGGACCTTGGGGCTCAAAATGCAGACACGGTAAGCCTTGAATGCTGCTCCTGAATAATAATGCTCGCCTATCATGCTTGTCACAGTATACAGCCTGCAAGCAGCTTCTGACCAGTCTAGTGGAGGAGGTATCATTGATCGTGCATATTCTGGACTCGCTTCAGCCCTCTAACGCCAGCGCCCCTCGTGCCTCCAAGCGGGCAAAGACTTCATAGTGCGTTGTTTTGCACGCTTGTAACAATACATTAACTCGACTCTCTACAGTCCTTCTGAAAATGTTCTTCCGCGTCTCAGTCTATTTGTCGAAGTCCTGGGAGCGCAGTCGTTGCCAGGCTCGCTGGAGCTCATTTCCAACCTGTTGGAGACGCTCAATCGTGTGGTGCAGTCTGTATCATCAGCACAGGCCGACGCCAGCTATATCGAGCAGCTGCTAATGTCCGCGATAGAAAATGCGGCCAATAAGATAGTGGTGCGTTTCGCTGCTCTTCTCTTTCCCGTCTCATTACAACGTCCTTCAGGGGATGCCAAATCTCTCACCCAATGTTATACGACTGGACATCTTGGTGGAGCTCATACGTGGTGAGTTTAATTTATTGTGGATACGGTTTCAAATCCCAACGCGGCGTGCAGTCGCAGACAATCCTCAAACTTTCCATCAAGCCTTGCTCCTCATGGCGAACCTCGCCCGTTTGGCGCCTGAATCTGTGCTCCACAACGTTATGCCAGTCTTCACGTTCATGGGATCAAACGTCTTCCACAGGGATGACACGTACAGCTTCAAAGTGGTGCAACAGGTAAGCCTTCCCTGTCGCACACCGTATCTACTGATATTGATATATCTCAGACTGTTGATAGCATCGTTCCTGTTATGGTTTCATCACTCAAGCGCACACACACTCAGCCTTTGGATTTGTACATTGGCTCTAAGGATTTCCTGAGGGTCTTCACGGACGCTGCAAACCATATCCCTCGCCATCGCCGGACAAAGTATGTCGTTCTTATTTCGTTATCGACACATCTTTGCTAAATGACCTCAGCTTCTTCACGCATCTTACCGACGTCTTGGGCTATGAGGATTTCCTTCCACCAGTTTGCATGCTTCTTGTGGAGAAAGTCGCGAACCGAGTAATTAGACAGATCCCAGAGGACGTCCAGAGTTCATTCTCCCTTCCGTCTTCTATTCTTCAGCACACGGCGCCTTCTTTGCAAATTCGCGTGCGTCTCCTTGCTTTTCTTTTGATAACATAATTTTACTTATGATCTTCTGCAGGCTCTTACAAGTATCTTGCGTGAAAGCAAGCGCCTTGCAGATCGTGTTGTTCATCCTGAGCTTGCCGAGCCAGTATTCCTTGACGTGTTAACGTGTGTTTGTAACGTTACTGGAGTATCTTCTTCTAACCTTTCCATAGGGATGAGGAACCGACGACTGCGTCGCCAACAGCTCTGCGACGTCGCGCTCAAGCCCTTCTCATGTTCGTAGGACATGCCTTGAAACCTTCTGCACCAGGTTCTACCGCTTCTAAGGAGGACCTGAGCCACCTCGTCGCAACTCTCATCTCCTTAGCAACATTACAAGGGGCGAACAACACTGACACAAAGGTTGATGGGATCTGTCTCGCTGCTCGCGCCTCCTTGAACAGAGCATTAGGAGTCATGGCGGCTTCTGACTTCATCAACGGAGTTTTATCGATGATTGAGTCTGGCGATATACAGGTAAGCACTAGCTTACTCAGATTGACTGGCATATCATGATTCCTACGGTCTTCATAGGTTCAAACCGGTGCTCTGGAGCTCCTTAGCGAACGCCTACCTCAGGTTGCACAGAAAACGCGTCTGGATGTCGTTCCTACCATCACAAAGATCATCGGCGCCATCCGTGGCTTGCTTCCCTCGCAGCCTGGCGAAGCACTTTCAGTGGCGGCCTTCAAGGCGCTAAGATCAATAGGCCATACCTTGTGCCCAGGCGAAGAGACTTCTCTTACGGAGACTATTCCCTTGATCCTTGAATCAATTAAAGGACGCACAGCCGCCGCCGCTGCCGCCGCCGCGATGTCCGCCTTGTCACCTCTGCCGTACGCCCCTTGTTCTCTTCTCGTCGTTTTCGCGGTCTGACATAATTAAACAGAGCGAAAATTGGGCCCCGAATTATTCCGTACTTCCGCGAGATCATCACGGCAAGTGTGGCGATTCTCCGCGAAGGGACTATAGGTATGAGTCTCTGACCCTCGCCATGTCATTTCCGTGACTGATGGAACTTTCAGCGATTCTGGACTACACTTATCCTGTCTTGCATGGTCTCCTTTCGTCAATCCCGACCTTTTGGGGTGCTGGTGAAATTGCTCAGGTGGCCACTCTTTGCGTCGACCATTGCGCTTCGTCATCAAATTCGCCTTCAGCTCCCATGCTAAGCCTCACAAAGGCAATCGCCAAGCGAACTCCCTCGAATGTTCTCCTTCCGGCATTGATCGATATGTGGACCTCTTACGGTGGATCGCCCCGAATGGTACTTCTCTAACCTCTTCTTTATATACGCGTTGTCGCTGACATTTCTGTAGGAGCGTTTTGTTGCATATTTCGGTCTGCTTGCCAGAGCTCTGCGCAGCGCAGCTAGACCTGCCGTATTGGAACAGCTGCGACATCTCTTCAGAGTTTTCTTGGAGTCGTTTGATGTTGCTAAGGACGTGGGAGCTGATGTGAGTATTGCCCCATGTTTTTACCCACATAAAAGCTGACATCGCAAAGGCGGAAACGCACACCATTCTGGCTTTCCAGGAACTCGTCGTTAAATTGAACGAGGCTGCTTTCCGGCCTCTGTTCCGTCGCCTGTACGATTGGGCTTTCGCAAGTACCCCTAGTAATTCTGTTTCTTCCAAAATTTCTCGATCAGTTTTGATGAATGGACACTCAGATGGTCCTGCCAGAAAAATAACCTTCTGTCACATATATGCGGCCCTTTTGGACTTCTTCAAAGTAGGCTTGTTGTGGACCTAACGAACGGATAACGCTAACAATTTTTCCAGGGACTGATGACTCCCTATATGTCCTTCTTGTTAACACCCTTCGTTGAAAGCCTTGAAGCATTTGGTGCAGGCACTGTTGACGATCAATGGTTGTGGGCTGGTGTAATTGAAGCCATCACGAAGAGCTTGATGTATGACGATGGGGGTACGAAATGCCTTTGCCACCTGCACGTATCTCTTATGACATCTTTGCAGCTTTCTGGCGCGATGACAAGCTGCGACAAATTACTTCTCCGCTGATTCTACAGGTTCCGGTCTGTGTCAAGTCGAACAATGTGGAGGGCAAATCATCCCTGCAAGAGTGTCTGGTTGCACTGGTGGACAGTGTAACGGACGACATGCTCCTCAAATCAATCAACCTCAATATCCTCATGCATACTCGTTCAGAGGATGTCAGGCTGCGCCTACTCGCCCTGACGTGCTCTGAGAAGCTGTGGAAAACGCACGGCGGCAAGCTTCTTGGTGAGTGCCTGTTGAACATGCTAGTACCTGGTATTATTCATAATGAAAAAAAGGCTTCGTGGCTGAAACGGCGACTTTCATTGCGGAATGTACGGAAGACGAAAACGATATGGTTGTAAGGGAGTCATTCAGGTTGAAAGATGCGATAGAAAGCCTAGTAGGAAACATAGATGGGTTATAATAGATAGATAGCGATGCCGATAAAATTAGTGCGGGTATACTATTCCGAGATGGATCCACGACTGGCGTCCCCTTCCAGGAGAGCTTGCTCAATAGCCATACATTGAGAGATAAGTTGAATGATTACAGGGCGTCCACATGCGTTGTTGATGAAGGGAGTCTGGAATGACATGAGAATGACTAGTGGAGGATCGACTTCAAGAGGCGCACCTTGTTCAACTCGCTGGGAGTCGGGCGAGATGAAGGCGGTTCAGAACACAGGCGCAAGAAGTCATGATACGCGGGTGAATATAATTGGGGCTTGGTCAATGATGGCCAGCGATCGCCAAACTGCTGCGTTTCAGCAAATGGAGGTTCAGATTCGGCCATCTCCCACATAGTGGCTCCCAGAGACCAAACGTCCACTTGAAGGGCATTGTAGGGCGGGCTAGGTAAAGAGTGTGGTATTAGCATGGAGAGAGTCTTGGAGTATGGCTTTTGGCATACGATCGCACTTCCGGCGCCTGCCAGTAGGCCACACCAGCAAGGTCTGAACGCATTGGTGATTCTCGTGTGATCTGTACAGCATTAGAAAAGTCGGCTGTAGAAGCTCAGAGGTCAGACATATGTAAACAGATTTTGAGGCTGAAAACACTGACTAAGCTTTAATATCCCATTACTGTTGAGAAGCAAGTTGTCTGAACGGACATCGCGATGAGCGATGTGCTGACTTCGCAGGTATTCCAACGCCTGCAGCACCTACAGAGAAGACGAAAATATATTAGCCAAGCTCTTCAGGGGGTACCGAGGCCACGTACGTCGCTCACGAATCTCGCAATCGTCCGATCCTGTAATATGAGACCCTGGCCAACCAGTCCAATGATATCAGCAAGACTGCGCTCCATGAGCTCCATTCGAATCCATAGGGCATCCTCGACTAAGTCGACATACACCGCATCCATCGACAGCACATTATCATGCCATAGACCTTTCATCAGCGACAGCTCCTGCTCTAAGTCGATCAATTTTGGAGAGCCAGATGGGAGGATCGCCACGCTCTTGATAGCAACTAACGTTGTACGTCCGTTCACAAGATCATCGTTATCTTGGGCCTTCACAAGTGGGGGAAGCCTCAACCGGTGGATATTCTTGTCCGTGAGACGGGCAGCGAACACCGAACCGCTCTCACCCTCTGCAATTTCTTGCAGGTCCAAGTAGAAGTCGCGAGGATCGACAGCTTCATCAATGAATTCCTCCAACGGGGCGACGACTTCTGAGAGCCAGCCACGGTATCGTGACGGCAGTGCCAAACCTGAAGATGATACAGCGGGCGTTGATCCTGGAGAGGACGAGTCGCCGCTGATGATGATCCTGGGACGTTGCGTTGACGAGCCCGTAGTCATGCGCACCTCCTCGCTCTGGGAATCATCATCCTCTTCATCGTCCTCGTATTCGTCCTCGTATTCTTTGATCCCACCAAACGTATCTGTTGTCGAGACCAGCAGTTTATGATTGGGACTCGGGGAGAATGTCAGCTTGGATGGATTGGGCGAAGGTGTGGAGTCGAGGTAGTACATCAACGAGGAGTCCAGCCCAGTGTCCGTTGTCGGAGTCTGCTGTTCCATCGAGCTCGAGGATCCGGACCCGGAGGCCGAGCCTTCCTCGCTCCCAAAGGTCGAGCTCAATGGTGAGGGTGGGTGTCTGGCGTCACCAACACTGCCGGTGGCCGGCGGTGGTGACCGCGCTGAACCATGTCCCATCCTCTCCCTGTCCCCCTCCCTTCCCCCACTTGTCATTTTTGTGTTGTCAACAACGTACGCTCCAGCCCTCCTAATGATTGACACGTTCCTCACAATCGTCGCAGGTTCAGCAAGCCCCATGACAGTTGAAGTGCTGCTCCTGCTGGAATCTCTATTCGGACCACGATCCCTGCTCTCCTCGTCGGCTCGTAAAAGCCCCTCCTCTCGGGGGAATGTTATTGAGTCGGCTCCTCGGCGACTTGGGGGGCTGAGGGGCAGCGTCGAGGACGCTTCCAGCGTGTCCCTGTATTGGTTTTGATCCGAAGTATACTGTTCAGATATCATCCCACCAAGCTCGTTCCACAGGGGATCTGAGCGGGCACTTGAGGCGATGGGAAGTGCTTCGGGAACGTCCCAAGAGATGGCGGATGGGTCGTAGCGGGCAGTGGACGCTGGTTCCACGTATGATGATGTCGGCGCATCGCCATCTTCGTCTGAATCGCATTCGGAACTAGGCTGTCGGTCCTCACCGCTGTTTTTGCGCAGATTGAGGGGTGCAATCGGCCGCGTTGGAGGTGGTAGCCTCTTCGTTTTGTCCTCCGTTTTGTTAAGCAGCGGCGAAGCTTTCGCCGCTGCCTCAGCTCGTGCATAGTATGCGGAATTTGAAGCCGGCGGGGAGGTGCTGCTAGTCAAGCCAATGTCATTTCGTTGTGACGAGAGCTTGACCTCCTGTGCCACCGCAAAGGTCGATGTGTTCGGAGTCAGATCTGCGCTTGCAGTAGATATGCCAGATAGCAACGCCTCCCCCCATGTTGAGAGGTCGCTGCTGTCCTTCGACTTGTGCAGCGAAAGGCGAGGAGGAAGAGCGGTTAGGCGTCTAGAACGACTATCTGGGGGCCGTGTGATGGATTCTGGTTGCCTGTCGTCTTGACTGCAAGAAAATGCCGATATTGATGTGGATGATGCAGTGCGTTCGTGAGTGGTATCTGTGCTGGCGCGGGGACGCTGTTGTCTCTGCGGTGTTGTTTCCGGCGTGGCAGTAGGCGAAGAGGTACCAGCAGTAGGAGCACGCGATCGTGGTGTGGAATGGACACTGGAGGCATAATCAGAAGGGGGCAGGCCTTTCCGATCATGCGGGTAAATGCTCCCGTTGCCGTTGGGAGGGATGTGGTAGTGTGTGTAGGATGGGGGAGGGGAGTTGAGAGGCATTTCGTTTGTGATATGATATGTACGTCTCGGTGGGGTACTTGGCTGGGTTCTCTCTGAAGGTGAAGCAGTTCGACTGGATAAGAGCGTGGCGTCTTGCACAAAGCTGCCGACGCTTGCGCTGGTAACATGCGAGTTTGCCGAATTGGAGATCGAATGAGACGAAGAGTGGAAGGATGAGGAAGGGTGATGGTGGTGAATGGATGATTGATCCGAGAACTGGCGTCGAGGAGATCTTACCGAGGCCGGTACAACGCCTGATGGTGGATGGGGCAATGGTGCCGTCCCAAAAGAAGCATCTGAGTACTGCCATGGAAGTGATGTCGAACGAGGCATAGGATGGGTCAAGATTGGAGTATTGGATACCGAGTACGCAGGGGATGCAGGGCGGTCGGTAAAGAGATGTTGGGACCCTGGTGAGCGAGACCCAGTTGCCCGTCGTCTCTGAAGATCCGCAATCTCCTCGGGGGTGAATCCTGCTTTCGAGAGTGAAGCCGACCATGACGGTGGAAGGCCAGTGAGCCTGAGAGTAGAGTTAGCACATATAAACTTCCGACTCGCGTGCGTGACGTACCCTTCATCGACATGTATATTATGCTGAAAGCGGAGGATGAGCCTTACGTGATTATCGATGATGTAGAAATCGAAAGTTACCTGAAAGTTCCAAGGCATAGAAATGCCGTCGTCTTCAACTGCAGGCGATGGGAGGGCTTCCGAACCGGGCGGCTTTGGGCTCCGCCTCACGAATTTGAAGAATGCCGAGCCCTTGGATTTCTTCCGTTGTAGTGGAACAGGAGGGGCCTGGTCTGCAGGTGAGAAAGATCTCGCAGATGTGGCGATAGAGACCAGAGATACTGAGGATTGGTTCATATGCATGTCGGGCCGCAAACGCTGCGAGTGAGGTGAAAGGGGGCTGCTGGGAATCGAGAGTGAGTCTGGTGAAAGAGATGCAAGGGACTTGTTATTCTGGAGATGATAGAGGTCTTTGGGGGGCAAAGGTGGGGGTTTCAGCTCCTTGTCCTTCGTTGAAAATTTGAACGCCTTTAAACTGGTGGAAAAGCGAGAAGACTTCGGGTTCGAGTGTGAGGTTGAAGACGTGCTGCTGTTGGCCATAATTTTTCAAGAAATAAAGCACAGCTGCATCAGGAAGATGTGGGTCTCCGCGCTGCAAGTGAAGGCCTGACAAGGGTACTTAGGTAGTAACCTGCTGATGGCAGTGTATTATCCAAATTCAATGCCCGTGGCGACCTAGAATTTCAGATATACGCTTCTCGTTGCCGGTAGAGGTGTGGCCTAATGGTCGTCGTAGTCGTCGTAGTCGTCGTCGTAGTCGTCGTCGTAGTCGTCGTCGTGGTCGGCGACGACCACCAGCTGCAGCGGATGAACGGGAGCTGTTTGGCTGTGCTTGTCTGTTCCTTCGTGGGCACGTGCTTTATGAAGAAAGCTGTAATTTATAACATAACATAACATTACATAAGTTTTTGTCAAGGATCAATGATGTCAATGTCTTTGTCAACTTCCGACTCCCAAGTCGTTTGATTCAATCCACCATTCTGCCTTCATTCTGCACCAGTCAGCTTAGTTCCTTCTGAGGCCGCCACGCTCCAGGTCAAAAAATAAAATTAAAGCACTCCAACCTCTAGCCCGTCCTAGTCAAGCCAGCCTTCATGTTCTGTACAACTAAGCCTAAATTGATCCACTCGGACGACGGAATCACTTGGTTCTCGTTCCTTTTCAATACTTGAATCAATGTGTGTCACCTTTAGGCTCAAGCGCTCGAGGGGCTCAAGAAGGCCGGGAATTTACAGCGACCAGACCGAGTGTACTGTATTCTCCTTCCCGCAGCATGGAGTCGGAGCTATCCGCACATCGGACATCAACAAAAAGAGCCGACATCCGTCTACCTGCACAAACAAAGCATGAAGCTGGCCAATCGTATGCATGATAGCCTAATGATAGCCTGTTGTTCGCCCTTTTTTGTAATCCTGTGAGGCTGTGTACTTCAATCTGATAGTACTGTCATAATTTACCGCCACAATTTCTTACAGACTCCCGTCTAAACCCATATGAGATGATATATAGAGACTGCTTTACTTTGATAATATAGCTTTAGATAGAAAAAGGTCGGGAAATCTAAGCATGTCTTCCGCGCAACTTACACGTCCTAACCACCCCAACAGCCAGCCAGCCAGCCAACACCCAACACGAGTTCTGGATCAACGTTCTTCACCTCACGGTCCATTCACCCTGAATGTAAGGTCTCGTTTTCCCAATACTGTGTCACCAGCGACCAGATATACCTTTGCCAGCTCGAGCATGCATTATTCGTGATGAGCAGCCGAACTATTTTGGAGGTGCCCAATCCCTCTGAAAACTGTCATCGAACTCGATAACACCAGTGCCACCCATGCCGTACAGTTAATTTAATGTAGAAATGGCGCAGCGCACAAATTTCTTACCCTCTCGACCCCTCACCACTTCCGCAGCCCTCCTCGACAATGCCCCCAGTGCTATAGCGGCTCCGTAAAGGTGGCGCTGACGATCAAGCGCTGATAATCAAGCTCAACCTTTCCCCGCATCTTCAAGGCCTTTGCACATTCCCAACTCTCATCAACAAGGCACGAACGGCGTTGAAAACGCATCGACTGGAGAAGGTGTTCTTACACTAACTTCTAAGTGGGTGACGCTGTCGGGCGGCGACAAAAGTTGCTAACGCGTGAAGGGGGTGGCGCTTGCGGAGGGGACGTCTGACTTCAATTGGGAAGGCAGTCGCTTGGCGAAAGGGCTGCTCGTAGATTATGCTAGCTAGGTGAGTGAAAAAAAAATATCCACTGCCAGTGGCAATGTGCCATAAGCGCTTCATTGAGTCGACCGTGCTGCCACAGTGATGAGTTTTTGGGACTGAGCAGGACACGTCCTTGACGAACACCCTGAGGAGGATTAAACTATCCTCGGGCCAGCGTCCTTATGTCGTGCTGAAGTCACGATGTTATGGATTTACTGGGCTATGGTGGCGTCGTTGAAAATTCCAGAAATTTCTGGCGAGATGTATTGTTATTCGTCCGAGTGCTGCGACGTGGTTCACGAATGACCCCAACGAACCTTGGTGGGTTATACGACGGTGGAATCCCATTGCTTACTAGGTCACGCAACTCACATCGTGGCGCGCCGCGTTATAGGAATCACATGGCTGAACTCTCTGATATATGGCGAGTGACTGGCATGGGGATTCTGCAACTCAGTGTCCACGGAGGAGTCGAGCGGCTCTTTGTCGGGCAGGTCGATGTTCTTTAGCCTTCTGCGCGTAGGCATTATTATGAATACGATGATTATGGTGTGGTCTCGTTCTCGTCGCTGCCCTTGTACGAGTGCCACCGTGCACCGTGCTCTAACTAATAAAATTAAATTCTCATTGTTTCATAACCGGGGACTCCTGGAACCACCTTTCTCATTTACATACTTTTCATTCCGCGGATGAAATGGTCAATTGACTGTCATGTATCACTCAGTGGACATTCCGATACCTGAGACCGATCAGCGGAATGGGGAAGACCGCTTTTCAAGGGAACTTCTCTTCTTCTGTACCGTGGATTTACTATAGGGTCTATCGGAGCTATTTCCACTTCAGCGTGCGTGGGCCAGGGTCAACGTGAGGGTACGCCTCTAGGCCCCTGCGGCTCGCCTCATTAAACATTTTCCGATGCGACAAACAATCAGAGCCTGCTCTATGTGCTACGGTTTTCCAAACTTGTAACGGAGATGAAGCACTTGGGCCATGTACAAAACACAAGTCATACTAGTTCCCATGATAGCTTCTTCTCAGCGCGACTATTACATTCATGTGACGAACGTTCGGCTTCAGAGGCTCATCGATTCATCATTCGCACCCACGAAGAAAGATAAGAAGTAGGATTCATTAACACGAGGTCCGTGCCCAGAAGAAAGTCTATGGACGTTACGTTGCTTCTTGACTGCGTACTAAATGGGCACGGAAGGCAGCTCAAGACAATCCTTGTACGTTAATGCAAGCCGGGCAAAAGAACGCGACCACCTTGAGGAAGAAGTTTCGGGAAAAAATCACCCTGACTCCAAACCGGTCAGGATTGCATTTCCAGTAGCTATATGGCTTGAGGGTTCACAATTAACAGGCGAGGTGAGATTGGGGCGGGAAATACTACACTATACCGCTTGTTATCAAGATACAACACTGAGACAAGCCTGTGAGAGGGAAGTCGGATTCTCGAGGTCCTTGCCGCAACTGGGGTCCATCGAGCCTATGGACTCCACAGAGGACGATTTAAGCCGGCGATGTATCTGGGGCGGGTGTTGAGGAATACGTGTTAGGATTCTCAAGACATACATACTCAGGGTGTGAATTTTGAGGTTCAATTTTCAAGTGTGAATGGCCCAATGGGACACTAGTTAGTGTCAGGATAGGCTCGCTTCTAATGCGAGAGAAGGAAACAAGAGCACGCCGAGTGAGGGGCTAATTGATAACACACGGCGCGAACTTACGCATTGTGTGTCCGATTGGGTGGTTCATTGTTGAGCAACGCTGGATAACCCCGCCACCGCTGAAGCATACCGTTAAGGAGAACGTTTCAATACTGTGCGGGGCCGAATGGCTGACACTTTCCGGATTGCGTGAAGCCTACTTAGATGTCAAAATTTTCGCCAAAAAAAAGACCGTTTCAAAGCACCGTTCACAAAGTTGAACGCTAAGTGACGTCAACAGGTCCACCGCGCCTTTCACGCGTGTTCTGCCACCGTATTTTCGCCATGCATTCCACGGTGCAAAGAGCGGAATTCCAATTTCCCGAGTGAGCGATCGAAAGTCTATAGGCAGAGATGTGCTTCGATGTTTGAGAGATCCAGGGCGCAAATGTGAAGAAAGAAAGTTATTTGAATATCCACGCGGTAGAGATGCTCTTCATTTCGGACCGTGGACCAATTGTTTCGGAGATGTCACCACAACAGGAGGTAGAGACTGGCGATGTCAGGTAGTGGGGGCCAAAGTCCGAAGTTATGTTTGATTCAAGGAAGCCTACAAGAGCTTGACAAGTTCTCCGTCTGGTCTCGCTCCTCACCAGTGTGCCGCTGCACCTCACATGCCTTCTGCGGTTCCAGAGGCGAGGCGGCCTAAGAGTCAGGATCCCTTAAAATGGCAAGTGGTCGCAAGAACCGCAGCGGCAAACTCATGACAGATGTCGAAGACAGGCCCCCGAAAATCATCATCACCTTAAGTTCGAGTCGACGGCAAGCATGAATGAGGCTCCGCATGGAAGTTCTGCATGGAGAGGCGCCACGCGAGGACAGGCTACTCCGACACTTAAGTGGGAAGGAGAGAGGAGAGCATGTTTCAGGCCTAAGTATATCGATGGGAAAGAAGAACAGCTGAGCGCGTCGCGGGGATGAAATCAACGGGTCACGTCCTGTCGCCTTGCTTTTTGCTTTCGGTCCCTGACTTATAATAATTATATACATCATAACTCGTACACTCTTGGATCTATTTGGCTTCCTGAGGCGTCCTGTTTCCTATATTACATGGCCAAGAAACTCACGCGGCTGTGGTTAATCTACGGTCATAAAGACGGCAAACTCAATAGTGACCGCTACCCACTGAAAAATGCTCCGAAATCGTCGAGACTCGAGACCACCCGCTGTCCAGGAGCCTTAGTTTCAGAACCTCCCGTTGCACATCAGTATCATCAGTGACGACTTCTGGATCCTATCCTGGTCATCAACCATTGGGATGGATGCCGTTTTCTGTTCTGGATCTTCTCTTCGTCATCCCGGGCCATCTGGCATCGATTGTCAAACACACTCCGACTCCGATTGGGCTCAAGCCTCACAGGCGCACATCATTTCATATCCGCCTTGGAGACGGCGACCACACGTCGTTTATCGATGCGGCGACGACCGTCACGGACAGTGTCATTATATGTGTCTCCACGCTCTTTCTTGGGTCTATAAATCAAGCGATGGTAATGGATTCAGCCTCAACCCGAAAATACCCTCATCTCACGCCAAAAAGCCCTGAACGATGCCCGCTTGTCTCTCTTGCAATTGCTTGGATGTAGAAGACCACTACCTTATTCGCTGCGGCTGCCCCAGTGATAATGATGTTGACCACCCCATGCATTCCATGCGTGACGCATTCCACCGAGTTTGGTGCTCGCAGTGCCGTATCTTTTGCTACGAGCCTCCCTACTGCCCTGCCGTCCTCTGCGCGACGCGTTTTGGGTACCTCAACACCATATGCCCGTGGTTGACAAAGCCACTCTCCGCTTGCGTTACCTGTTCGTGCATGCTGTTCCCCGTGTTCGCGCCCACATTGACTCACGACCCCGTAGACCTTCTCATGAAGATGGACCGACTTGTTCTGTGCAAGCCCCCGCATGTCTGGGGACGTGGACGGAATACTTGAAATTGCCCACTGCAAGCGTTGTGAAGACAAATGGCCAACGGGACATCTTTCCAGATGGGATGATGATAAATTGGATACCCTGCCAGGATGATGCACTCTTGCTTTTCCTACGAGAGATCGCGGGTTTCACCTTCGGATTTCAACCAACCCACATGTCCCTTCACTTACGAACGATCGCCCCACCCCCATATGATCGTGTTATTTACCTCCCGTGTACAAAGGTTGCCACTTAATGAACGCCGCACTCCTTCACTAGCCCCGACCTTGACTGCGATGACGACTCCAGGGATTTTACGATATATACCCCACGTATGATACTTTTATTTTCGCCTCAATCTTGGCTTCGGGAATTCAACGGGTGCGTGTAACACTGCGATCTTGGTCGACGAAACGGAGTCCGACAATCCTAACCGTGTGCGCTCCCGCTCGCTGAGCACAGTTATTTTACAGCCTGGGATGAAGTAAGTACATCGGGGATTGCTGACCACAACCTGCCGACGTACCAAGGGATTTGAACAACGCATTGATCCTAACAGTCGGAAGGTTCGTTAGCAGAGAAAAACGTAGAAGAGTGTGCACGACGTACTCGGCCACAGGCTTTTTCAGATCGTTGGAAATCGTCTCTATGTTTGTCGCAAAACCGTCGGCTTTCAGACACAGTGCGAAAAGGTGTGTAAGAAGCCTCGTTTGGGTCGTAGATGTTGTTACATGTCTGAAAGGAAATAGCTGTTGAGGAGAGCGATCGTCAAACAAGTTTGTGTACGGACTTGGTAGATCCACGGGAAGTCTCAGCGAAACGGGCTAGCAGACCATCCACCACAACGCCAGGTAACCCAGGTAGCTTTTCAGTGAGTTCGTCTCGGGTAAGCCCCTTCTTCTCGTGCTCTGTGGCGCGCTGGAAAGCAAGCATCATTGAGATATACAACACAATTTTACTACATCATGAGTTTTAGTTCACCGTAGGGAAGAAGAATTGAGGTTACAGCTCACAGATTTTTCTTCCTCCTTCTCGGGGACTCGGACTCGTCGCTCTGCTTCTTGATCTGGCTAAAGAGCCACATCCCCCACCTGTGAGGCATGAGCGCCACCTTTTCCTTGTACCCATCGACCTGGTCAAATGCGCTAACGGAGAGCGCTTTCCATTCCACTTCCGGGATGATGTTGTGCAAGGGATATATATCCTCAGGGTCCACCGCGGTGGCGTCAAACGGCGGAATGAGCCTATTCTTATCCGCCTCCTCCTTGGCCTCCTCTAAAAAGACGACCGGAATGGCCTTTAGAGGATCTTCTACATGTCACCGGAAGGACAAACGCACCTGCAGTCATAAGTCCAACCGCACCCTTGTCAATGCCCTCTTGCAGATGGACCATGACACCCTGCATTGCCCTGACGTCCACCTTGTTGCGCTCCTGCGCCCGAATGTTGGCCTTAGCCTTCTTCGTTCCAAACGTTTCACCGAGAGCGGTCTTGGCCAGCAGATACTCTTGCTGTGTGGGCGCGGCGGACGCGGGGATGCTCTTCAAGGCTTTCACGGTCCTCGTCAGAATGTATGGCGATTTGGGTGTTGGCAGAACGCTCAATGCGCCGGTGCGCTTGTTGTGTACTGCGACAAGATATCTGAAGATAATTGGGTTACATGCAGTTATCAGACTCATTCCACGCACCGACAACCAGAGTTGGCGACCACCCGAGTCTCGGCTTCGTTTGAGATGAATTCCACATTGTCTGTCTCGCCGACTACCAGCATGTCCTGCTCGTCGACTTGCTCTTCCTTTTCAGTTTGTTTCCCGTCCTTTTTTGCTTTTTTCTTTGCATAGCACTGGAAGGCGGTCGATGGCGGCGGCTGGAGGGCAGGGTAGCTCACTATCCAGTTGGGTGTCGATTATCAGTTCTCCAGAAATTGAGAATCACAAACGTACCGAGAAGAGGCCCAATAGTACCCGGCGTCGATGTAGATAGCTTAAAGACCACACCGTCCGAGGATATCGAATCGCGTTTCCGCTTTTTAGATGCAGATTTGGCTGTCGGCATAATTTCAGGAAAGATAAGCCCTCCCAGTTGCTATGTACACAGTCCTCGAGGAGACTGAGAATGTGTCCAGGTCCAGTGGTAATGTGAAACGAAGAAAGAAATTTATGAATGTGAGATATTTACAGTGGCTTTCCGTGAGCCATGTGCATTGGCGCCCCCGCCTGACTGCCGCCTCAGCGCCCTCTACTTCTGCTATCTGACTTATTCTCCTCGTTTTAACGTTTATCTTTCTTTGCTTCTTAGAGACTATAGGACTTCACCGCGCCGAGGCAGCTCGCGTCGCGTAATCTGCCATCTACATAACTCAGTCAGTCAAACATCTGCTGGTGTCACGACACTCTTGAACTCTTGCGTTAGGATACTATCTAATACAGGCATGTCCAGTCGGTGGGACTTCAAGGAGGAGGAGACAGGCAGCCCATCATCAGGTCCAGGGGACAGCGCTCAGAACCGTGCAAGTTTCCCATTACATCCACCATCACCAGGCATGGTCAACCAACTCAAAGCTGAGGATGCTCTCGAGAAGGAAGAGCGTCTGTCTCTGTCACCTCTACCCGACACCGACGTCAAGGAGGACCTGAAGATGGAGCACGAACCTTGGCCGTCGCAGGTACAGTCGCCAACTCTGAACGACGAGTTCAAACCCCCAAAACTCAACTGGTCACCGACACCTACGCCTCCACCTTCCACGACGAATGGGACAGTATCCATGTCGTCGACACCTCCGCCTATACCTACTCCAACGACAGGCTCGAAGAAGTCTCAAGCATCAGCTGTGCAGCTCATCGGTGAGCTTCCGATTGCACGGGAGGAAGCACTTGCAACATTCAATGAGATTGAGGAGAATAACTACCAATTTAAGTCGCTGGGACGCTCTAGGGAGCCGTTGGAGAGCATGACATGCGACTGTACCTTTAACCCCAGTCAGTGTCCCACCTTTTCCTTTCCGGTACTCGATGGCGCCTCCCTTGACACAAAAACCTGAATTTCAACATTCCGCCTTCCAACAGGACAAGACGACCCAGATGACGCTTGTGGGGCAAATTCTGACTGTATCAACCGATTAACTCAGGTTGAGTGCCTCCCCGACGACTGCCGCTGTGGACCTTACTGCCAGAACCAACGGTGAGCATTGTATTACATAGGCTAGGAGACGCAGCTCATCGATGGTCTTTCTAGGTTTCAAAAGCGCCAGTACTCTGACATTGAGATCGTTCAGACGGAGATGAAGGGCTTCGGGTTGCGGGCTGCATCTGATTTGCCCAAGTACGTGTAGTTTTTCCCCCTTCTTTTTGATACAACTCCCGACACCGGCACAGGGATTCCTTTATCTACGAATATGTAGGCGACGTGGTCAACCCAAACTCTTTCAAGAAGCGTATGCGCGACTATGCGTTGGAGGGGATCCAGCACTTCTATTTCATGATGTTGCAGAAGGATGAGGTAGCGTATCCTCTGGACCGATGTCAGCCACTCTACTGACACATGTTGTCCCTCATCTTAGTTCATCGACGCAACCAAAAGCGGCGGCATCGGCCGCTTTGCCAATCATAGCTGCAGGCCCAACTGTTATGTCGCCAAATGGACGATCGGACATCATGTTCGAATGGGCATCTTTGCCAAGCGCAATATCAAAAGGCATGAAGAGTTGACCTTCAATTATAACGTTGACCGATATGGGTGTGTGTTGAATGCCTCTTCTCGTTTTCGTCTGGGGTTTAATGCCATTGTCATAGTCATCAAGCTCAGATATGTTACTGTGGCGAGGACAATTGTGTCGGTTTCATTGGAGGCAAGACACAGACAGATGTCGTAACGATGGATGATCTTTATCTCGATGGTGCGCCACTCGTGCTCTTATTGCCGGTCTCAGAGAGCTTATATCCATCCAGCACTGGGCATTACGGATGAAGCGGACTTGATGGAACTCAAAGGGAGCAAGAAGAAGAAGGGGAAGAAAATTGACGACCCCGACTTTATGGTAAGCCCGTCCAGTATACTGGTAACGAATTACTTATACCTGGCCAGCCGACGATGCATCCTATCGTGGAGAAGGAGGTTCCGAAAGTTGTTCAAGCTATACGACAAACTCAGAGCCGCAAGGTGTTGTACAAGCTGCTCACGCGTGTCAAGGTATGCGCTGTTCTCTGACATTGCGTGATCGTCTCTAAATAAATGAAACACCAGATGACCGAGGACCAAGCTGCGCTCCGGCAAATTATGCGACTGCGTGGATACAGTCTGATGACGAACATCCTGAATGATCACAGTACGGATTCCGAACTCATTTCGCTGGTGCGTCTGCAAAGAGTTAGACCTCCCTTCACTCCCACTCAACTACTGAATCTAAGGCCCTCGAATGCATGTCGACTTGGCCGTTGATGAATCGCAACAAGGTCGAGGATTCGCGCGTAATTGTGTCCGTGAAAGGTATCGCGGACTTGGAGGATTCTCCATGTAAGGATCTTGCGCAAACGGTAACTGACCAAAGTTCTTTCATACGGTATCGTTCTCAGTTTTGCCTTGTAGCTCGTCGATCATTGGCAATCACTGCCTCTGTATAATCGAATACCCAAGCGCGTGAAAAAGGTGCATTCATCCGACCCATTCTTGACCCCCCGAGCTCATCTTGAATATAGGATGGGGAGGGGAGTGACGGTGGAGCTTCGCCCCGTTACAACAGTGACGACAACGACGGCGATCGTCCTTCGAAACGTTCCAAGCCCGATTATCCTTTTGCCGCCTTTGCTTCCAATATGCCCATGGAAGTAACCGCCGGGAAAGCGTTGATTCAGCGCAGGTATCTTTCTGGGAATAGAGGTGCCTGGGGGGACAGGGACATGGGATCAATAGCGCGGCCGCCACCGCCGCCAACACTACCAATCCAACAAAAATCTGAAGTTCGTGTGGGCAAGAGCGAATTCTCGCGCGACTCCATCCGAGCCGTCATTGAGGCAGCGGCGGAGGCTGAAGCCGCCAGGGCAGCGGAAGAAGCGGCGGCTGCAGCGGCAGAGGCGGCGGCTTTGGTGGCGAAAGCGGAGGCCAAGGCAGCTGCGATTGCCAATGGCACCTACCGAAAGAAGTCAAAGCCGCCGAGAACGACCCAGACTGACGAGGAGAAGGACGCGAACAAGGAGAAGAGGCTCTTGAAGCTTGTGGGTGCCGTTGTGGTGAAATGCATGTCGAAACACTCAAAGGCCCTGGACCACGACTTGTTCAAGAAGCATGCAAAGGAGGTACGCTATCACTTCAACGCCTCCTCGTTCTGGGACTAATATTTTGCCGCAGCTCACCCAGATCATTGCCGACAAGGAGAAAAGGTCTTCGAGTTACAAGGAGGGGAGACTTGACAAGCTCTCGGACGAAAAGGTTGTGAAGATCAAGAAGTTTGCCAAGGAATACATCGCCAAGGTTCTCCGAAAACTCGAAAAATCTAGCGGCAAGCGAGAGCGACCAGCTTCTTCATCCACCCCTACGCAAGGAACTTCTTCTACCCTTCAGGATACGCCAAACTCTGCAGCCGGCGGGGACGTGGTGATGGCGGACCTTGACGCTGGCTCTGGGACCGATGGAGCTGATGATGAATACGACGATAGACAGGAGGGGTCTGCTTCGAGGAGTCCTCGGGAAGAATCATCTCCCCTCGAGCAGGGGCACCAGGTTGAAGTGGATCCAGATGCGACGAAGCGGGCCAATATACATTCGCCCTCGGATCCTCGTCGACGCCCTCCAGTGGATCCGCAGGACTCTGTGTGAGAGACACAGAGGCTGAATGGTGTGTCAACTTCGACACGCTGACGAGAGGGAATTCCCTGTGATGTATTTTTTTTTAATTCCGTTAATTTATGGATGGACGCTCTGTGGTCTTTTTGACTTTGACGATAGATAAGTGCCTGGGGAGAGGGTATGGCGGATTACCTGACTATGTCAAACCTGGTTACTTTTCTTTGGATTCAGTCCGTGTTTGCCCTAAATTGACGGCCAAATGCTAGACCGTCATGCATACTTTCCAACGTCATGTTGGCCATCAAGGAACCTGGCAAGCTTCGCGGAAACCTTCCATCTAGATCATCTGGTCAAGGAACGAGCCTACTAGGGTCCAGCAACGACCATAGACTTGCGAGACGCAAAGTCCACCAACCTGTTCAATATTTCCGTCAAATATACATTGGCTCGAGAACGATACAAGTACAGTCAAACCTGTCATAACCCATGGTTGTGAAAACCCATACTCACCGATAACCCATAGGTTTTGGGTTCCACCAAACCTTGGGTTACGCTATAAAGTCCCCTCCCAAAACCCATACTCTGTGATAACCCATGCTTTTTGGCTTCCACCAAAGGCTATGGGTTATGACAGGTTTGACTGTATGTATATGGGTGGGTATCGTTCTGCGCGGACAAAAAACCGACGATGGGGCTCGAACCCACAACCTTTGCCTTAGGAAAGCAATGGACTACCATTGTACTACGACGGCTTGATGACATTGCAGACAGAACTCTATAAATATTCTGAATCTCAGATCAGAGCAAAGCAAAGACACTGTGCCAGAGTGAATTGCTGTGGAATTCAGGCATCATCTGCATTTGCGCGTTCTCTAAGGTACATTACCATCTTCAGTATGAAGGTTGGATACAATACATTAGCGTCTCAAGGACTACTTGGCTAGTGGGTATGTTGGTGAGGCGATTTTCGTGTATTGATAGGGGCCGGGGTCCTGCTCAGGCTGTTTCTGCTTAGTATTACTATTAATAGTATATGCTGGCCCCCGTGCCCACGTCCCTGCGAATTCTTCCAAATCTACGGCCTGATCTGCGAGGTCCAAAGCAATGGCAGCAGAGGATGTCATAGATAATGTCGAAGATCGTTGCGAAGACCTTGACAACGGACGGTCGGGGTCACGGCCAACATGAATGCGAGAACACTGATGCAGATTGTGGCCTACCGTCACAATTGCACCGACAACTATCATGATGACACTTCCAATTGCAGAGACTATTGCGCCTATGCAACCGGCAATTGCAGAGAATACTGAGCCCTTCAACAATGGGAGTTCAAATGTTGGATATGCGTGCATGTAATCCTAGGTCTGAAAAATTGCCGACATACCATGACACGATATGCGAGTGTCGTGAAAAAGTTTGATGATGAGCACAAAGGGTGATTCAGAATGTGGGCTCAATGTGTGGGCTGAATATATAGCTGAGAGAATCCTGATTGAATGACTCGCAGTGAGCATTCTGCGGATGACATCACAGTCACGAGCACGATCGGTAACATCATGTGTTACTCTTACTACATATTAGTATTACTATTAGGACTGTCACTCAAGACGTGGCTAACGTTTTGACGATACATAACCAGAGGATAAAATTGGATTCGAAAGGTGTGTAGCTTATACGTCAACTCTCTTTCTAATGGCGCCGTTAGACAGATTCTATTCCTTTCCATTTGCTTTCGCGGCGCGTCTCCACGCAGACATGTGTATTAATAGGTTGGTTGTAAGTAGTACAATGGTTAGTAAGTACCAAGTGAAACTGAAACGGCAACAAACTAACGGAGTGGAAACGAAGGCTATTCAATTCAGTGGCATGATCTGACTGACTGAATAGAATTTTGACTTTTTGGGATTTCGTCGAGCCAAATAGAATGCAAACATGGCAGGCCGCTTCACGCTTGAATCTGCTCAGTCCGGCCTGGCGAACTCTGGGCATAGTCCGTGGAGGGATAATCAACCTGTCAGAAACAAAGGGTAAGTTTAATTTGAAGTAAACTGCGAGTAGTCTCACTGGTACTTCCCTTAGTCCCGGTCCGCCGTTACTTGGAGGCTGAGGTGTGTTTTACAGTTTTGTTCTTATCTTACTACAGTCAAACCTTACTTTTACTGGCGAGCTTGTAGATGCCTATTATGATAATTTATTCCTCTATTTTGATCGCGGGGCTGAGACGGCATTGCGTCCGCTTAGATCGCGACACAACCGTGACGGTCCACCGCCTGCGATGGATTTGAGACGATCCGAGCGGAACTGTGGGTCCTCTTGGTTCTATAAGAGCGAGCTGCACAGGCTGTCAGCTTACCATTTGGCATCTCTCAGCTGGTTCTGAGCTTTTTGCGCCACTCACTCACCTCCATCTCTCAGCTGGTTCTGACTTGCTGCTCCTGCTCCACTCACTCACATTCAGCTGGTCTAACGCCTCTGCCCCAATCTTCACGATGAAATACTCCCACGCTGTTCTAGTCACTTGCGTCGGCGGTGCTACGCTCGTCTATGCGTTGCCTGCTGGAGACACCCCGGGCGTTCCAAACTACGCGCCCCAGGTATCTGATCCCCAGTGGCCGCCATCGCTGATAGTCCTACCGCGGGCTGAGCAACCGGCCGATCCCAACCAGCCGCCATCGCGCATAGTCCCGCCGCGCGCTGTGCCACCAGCCAATCCCAACCAGCAGCCATGGCCGATAGTCCCGCCGCAGGCTGTGCCACCAGCCAATCCCAACCAGCAGCCATGGCCGATAGTCCCGCCGCGGGCTGCGTCACCGGCCCATCCCAAGCAGTGGCCGCCGTCGCCAGTTATCCGGGGGCCGGTGGCGCCGTCGCCTCCCTCAGCGTCGAATGCCCACCCCTCGCCGCTGGGGCCACCGGCCCATCCCAAGCAGTGGCCGCCGTCGCCAGTTATCCGGGGGCCGGTGGCGCCGTCGCCTCCCAATAAATCCAACGCCCCAGCGTCGAATGGGCACCCCTCGTCACTGGGGCCACCGGCCCATCCCAAGCAGTGGCCGCCGTCGCCCATTGTCCGGGGGCCGGTGCCCCCCGATGTTCGCCGGCGTGCTCTTGAGGACGAGTTGGCATCGCGAGGTTTCTTCCAGGACTTGTGGCCTCGGATGCACAAGCGCAACTTGGGGCACCTCTACGTGCGGGATTTCGCCCTCGACGAGCTCGACTAGTACTCACTGATTCCGAATGGCAAGCCCCTTCTCTGCCACAGCACGATTTACTGACCATTTCGTTGATCTGTTGTGTTGGATTCACATGCAGTGAACGCCGATGCTGGATGGCAGCTGTGATGAGTACATATGTAGAATTGGAGGTGGACACAGGAAAAAATACATATTTCTTGTGGCGCAATTTGACTGTTTAAGTTGATGAAATCCTGCGATATGTCAGGCGTCTTGTTCTCCGATTTACCAAGCAACAATTTTCTATTAAAGCCTGCTTTTTGGAGATACCAGCCCCTCCTACATATTACAATGGGCTGCTGTTTCCCAAGCATTCTCTTTGGACGCCTCTCAACTTCTCGGCTAGCCTCAATTTGTTTACCACCTGTCGTTCGAGGGTGCGTGAAGCAGGTTGAACCTAATATAGCCCAAATGTTGCCCAAATGACATGCAACTCCACATAGACCTGTGCCATAACTCGTCCCACCACTGCGACGTTTCCTTGCCTGTTCACTGTTATCGCGATCTCGGTGCCCGTCAAGTGTTGCTTTTCGGTCTTTTGGCGTCACACTGACACAAGACTCCATGGTCAGATTACACCTATTTCGGTATCAATATGTTACCGAAACGTCGATAACGCGTTTCGAGGGCATTGACCCCACCGAAGTACAATGCAACAGACACGCGGAGGGGTATCTATGCCAATAGAGCTCCATGGCCAACCATTGAGTTTGCTTACTATTTGTAGACAGTGTCACCATTTTTGAAATTTAACGTAGTACGCTCTAGTACGAGGGCGGAAAACTGTGTATCGAAGCCACAAATAGTTTTAGAATCAAGTCAGACTCCTAACCAGCCGTCGTCAATGCGATGTTTTATCCTGCGAGGAGGAGACGATGTTTGATCCTGCCGTATGGCAACAGGGACTGACCAGCTCGTTTACCGACGGCTAATTGATGAGCCCTGAGCCAAACAAAGGCGTGATGGCTTGGCAGTGATAATTTTGCACCGGCACCGTAATCTGTCCTCCATCTGTCCTCCTGTTATATATACTCCTGTTATTTGTACCTCTTGCTCGCACCACCACCGTCCTTGCTCCCGCTGCCGGTGCCCCTCACTCCTAAAACCCTGCACGTTCCACTACACGAGCCCCATATATATGGCCCTGCCTCCTATCCCCCTCTGCCGGTGC
>JABCKJ010000263.1:0-30607 GCA_018850815.1 Asterophora lycoperdoides
AACCAATATTTTTAGCACCAACGGCTCGATGAAAAACTTTGAAACTTCAGGATCATAACCAGCTAATCAAAAGGAGGCGATTGGCATATTTTTCATGAATTTATCGAATTTTTTAGGGGGTTGGCCAATTTTTTGGGGGTAGAAACTCTAAATATGGGATTTCTCGAAGAACGGCTCGTGCAAATGTCATGATTTTGGCTGCGTCAGATTGCTCTAATGAATCCCAAGCGATCTAGATAGTCAGATCTTGAAGAAAAATTCGGTCAAAAAATTGGTTGACTTTGATTGTCCACGACTGTATTTTTTATTATCTCAGTGGAGACGTGATTTCGGCAGACGTTTTGGACAGACGTGATGCGGGAGGAAGGGAAATGAATTTTTTTTACGTGTCCAATATGGGGTGCCTGAGAGCGGCGATGTAGGAGGAGGAGTTGTGCGCCATGGAGCTGGGGATTCAGAGGGCGAAACGCAGTCGAGGTGAAGAGCGAGCTACTTGGACGCAGGATAGGCACGACGGGGACACTCTCTGTGGACCGAACCAGGCGGACGGCGCAGGCAAAGTCTAAAGTCGGCACATGGGAAGTGGTTACGTGCGTGTGGCTGGGCCAAGACAAACACACACAAGTCCCTCATAACCCCGCCTATTTTTCACTTCCAATCCGTCCCTTTGCCAACCCTCGACAACCATAATGCCCCGCGCCGAATCAAAACAACATCTGCTCTACTCATCGTCCTCGTCGTCCACGTCCTCGTCCTCGTCGCCGTACGACCCGACCACGTCCCCGCAGCTCTCGCCCGCGTCCGCCCCCGCAACAAAGAAAAAACACGTCTGCGCCATCTGCGATCGCCCGTTCAGCACCAGCGGCCACCTCGCACGCCACTCCCGCGTCCACACCGGCGAGCGCAACCACAAATGCCCCTTCCCAGGCTGCGAGACCCGCTGCTCGCGCCAGGATAACCTCCAGCAGCAGTGAGTCGCCGTCGAGTCGAGCACCAAGTGTTGGCTAATTAACCGCAACCCCCCAGCTACCGTATACACCTGTCCCCCGGCTCGCGACGCAGCTCGACCCGCTCCGCCATCTCCCGCGCCATGAACGGCAAACGCGGTTCCGGTCCCGCCGCCTCAGTTGCAGCTGCCTCTGCCACGGCCGCCGAGCCCCCTGCGTCCCCGCCCCCCGCGCTCGAGCCCGCGCGTGTATACAGCCATCACTCCACCCCGCCAGACTCGCCGCCGCCGCTCGCACACGCCACGCTCCCTGCCACCGCCGCCCACACACACACGCACCACCTCCCCACGTCGGGGAGCTCCAGCCGCGCGTCCGGCTCGCCCGAGGCGTCGTACCCCAGCAGCAGCAGTAGCTCCCACCATCTGCTGTCGTACGGGAATGGGAACGGGAACGGGTACAGGAGCGGGACGACGACGTACCAGGAGCAGTCCCAGGGCGCGGGCGCGGGGTTCACGTACGTGCACACGACGCCCGTGGCGCATTCCCCCGGTAGCAGCAGCAGCAGCCATAATAACCACAACGGCAACAACAACAACGGAAGCGCGGGCTCGTTTGGGTCGTACACCTCCCACCACTCGCCGCCGGCACCGTCCTCGCGTCACTCGATCTCGCACATCTCGCACCCGCACCACGCGGAGCCGCAGCAGCAGCAGCCGCCCGCGTCCCCCGCGTCCTCGCACTCCCATACCTCGGGCCCGCCGACGCCGTCGTATGTGTACCACCACCACGACGAGCATGCGCAGCACGCGTACCAGCAGCACCACACCCACAATACCCATAATACCCATAACCACCACAACACCCACCACGGCGGCAGCAGCAGCAGCAGCATCCTGTCTGCGCACCACGAGCCGCTCAGTGGTTACTCCTCCTCGGCGACGACGGCGACGCTCCCCCCGCCCCCGCGCTTCGACTCGCCCCCGCCCGTGCTCGCGCCCATCCAGCACCAGCACGCGCGCTACCCGCCCTTCCGCCGCGAGGACGCGCACTCGCTCGCCCACAGTACCCACTCCCACAACGCCCACTTGACCCACCCGCGCCAGCAGCAGCAGCAGCAGCAGCAGTATTTGATGCAGAGCGATTATTACCCCCACCACCACCAGCACCCTCATCAACACCACCACCAGCAACAGCAGCAGCACCACCCCCACCAGCAGCAGCACCAGCAGCACCAACATCACCACCAGCAGCAGGCCCTGGGCGTGAGCGGGCTGTGGAAGACCGAGGGCGGGATGCGCAAGGTCTCGGGCGGCGTCGGCGTGGGGGTGGGGGTGGGGGCGCTTGTTCAGTGAGCGTGAGCGTGCAGTGGGATGGCGTGGGGTGTGTGCGGGACGGCGGATAGGGATACGGATACGGATATACTAATAGAAACATGCACGGTCTGGTATACTTCTTTTTCTTTCCCTCTTTCCTTTCCTTTCCTTTCCTTTGTGTTGCTGGGTCTCCTCGTTTCCTCGCTCTGAAGTTTCCAAGTTTCCAAGTTCTATGTAATGTTACATGTCTACCTCCCCCCATGCTCCATTTTTTTCAGGTTCAGGTTCTGGTTCTGATTATTTACCAACGCATCCATACACCCTTCATACCTCCACACCTACATCCATACCTACATATACTGTATATACACACACTTACAGGATACCTCTCCTCTCATACCAACGTACATACTTATTTTCTCCTTCTCCTTCTGCTCCTGCCTGCCCCCCCATTGCCCTTTTTTTTTAACCCTACGCAGGGGGTTGTAAACGCTATCGGGATTCTGGATTCTGGAATACATATATAATTTACTTGGCGGTTCGCGAGATTTGGGTGATGGAATGGATGATCTAAGACGCGATCGGCGGGATGGATGGGCAAACAAGACTTGGACTTGTTCCGTTGCTCAGCGCTCAGTACTCAGTGTCCCTCACCGTAACCGCCTCTCTCTGACTTTTATCTCTGCCTTCATCTGCGGATCCGGCCCCTGCTTTCGCTTTCGCTTTCTCCTCACCGAGCGCAGCAAGCAGCAAGCAGCAAGGAAGGGTTACTACTTGGGAATAACGAAGAACCGAAGAACCGAGGAACTAAGAAAGCAAGGGCGCAAGGGCAACCAACATGCCGAGTGATTTGGATAGGTGAGTGAGTGTCTTTCAGTGCAGCGTATGCAGCCGCCGCTCACGACCTCTCATTCTCCTTTCTCCTTTCTCTGCCTACGCCGCTTCGCCCATCGCGCCCGTGCATCATATCCACACCACACCACCGCCCAACCTCACACCCTCACCTCATTCTCTGCCTACACCTCTTCGCGCCCTCTTCGCGCCCTTCACCATCGCCGCCGTCCTTGCCTACGTGCTCTAACCCCACCCCCACCCCCACCCCCACCGACACAGGCAGATCGAGCAGCTCACGCGCTGCGAGCCCATCTCCGAAGAGCAGGTCAAGCGGCTCTGCCTCAAAGCGCGCGAGATCCTCATCGAGGAGGGAAACGTCCAGGCCGTCGACTCGCCTGTTACGGTGCGTGCGCTTTCTCCTCGCTTTTCCTTCGTCCCTGCTTAGTGTATCTGCATCTTGTTCTTGTTCTTGTTCTTGACGTGTTTATGCATCCGTTTTCGCTTTCCATACATCGCATATGCGCATATGCGTATATCTGGTCGCGCGGTTCGTTCATCTGTTCGTTTGCGTGCATACACACACACAGATATGCGGCGACATCCACGGCCAGTTTTTCGACCTTATGGAGCTCTTCAAGGTCGGCGGCCTCTGCCCGGACACAAACTACCTCTTCATGGGTGCGTTCGTCCTCTTCTTCCCCCTTGCCTCCCCCCCTGCCTGCCTCCCTCTTCCCGCGCACCCACCCACACCCCTCCCCCCTCCCCCTTCCCCCTCACGCCCCCCCATCCTCACCCTCCCCCAGGCGACTTCGTCGACCGCGGCTTCTACTCCGTCGAGACCTTCCTCCTCCTCCTCGCCCTCAAAGTGCGCTACCCGGAGCGCATCACGCTCATCCGGGGCAACCACGAGTCGCGCCAGATCACGCAGGTCTACGGCTTCTACGACGAGTGCCAGCGCAAGTACGGGTCCGCGCACGTGTGGCGCTGGTGCTGCGAGGTGTTTGACTACCTCGCGCTCGCCGCCGTCGTGGATGGACGCGTGTTTTGTGTGCATGGGGGGTTGAGTCCGAATTTGCAGAGTATTGATGAGGTGTGTGCGGTGTCACCGTTCTTTTTTTTTTTTTTTGTGGTGGTGTTGTTGGTGTTGGGATGGGTTAACATGTGTGGTTGTTTCGTATGGGCAGATTCGAGCTATTGATAGGAAGCAAGAGGTCCCACACGACGGGCCCATGTGCGATCTCCTCTGGTCAGATCCAGACGGTGCGTCCCCGCCCTCTGCCCCTTCCCCTCTTCCTTCTCTCCCCTCCTCCCCTCCTCCCATCCACCTCCCCTCCCCTCCTTCCCCCTACCCCCTCCTCCTGCCCCCGCTCACCCCGCTCACCCCTTACCCCACCAGACATCGCCGGCTGGGGCCTCTCCCCGCGCGGCGCGGGCTTCCTCTTCGGCGCAGACATCACCAAGACGTTCGCACACCACAACGCGATCGACCTCGTCGCGCGCGCGCACCAGCTCGCCATGGAGGGCTACAAGCTCATGTTCGACCGTACCATCGTCACGGTGTGGAGCGCGCCGAATTATTGTTACCGGTGCGTTGGATTGCGTTTTTTGGATGTTTTTTTTTCTGTGATTTTTTCTGTGATTTTTTGGATTTTGCCGGTTTCTTTTCTATCTGTTTCGAGTCTTTTTTTTTGGTTGTTCTTTCACTTGCGCTACGAGTTTTGATTCGTTACCCCCGATGAGCTTTTGTGTGGTTGGTGGTGTTTTTGAGATGGAGCTGGAGACGGAGGATATGCCGTGCAGCGATGCAGGATGCAGGAGAGGATGTGTATGGTGTCTTCTGGGCGTGCTAGATGTGGACGCCAGGCCATCGCATCGTGCTCTGCGGTCATGGGCTTGTGTTCGCTTCGTTTCGTTTCTCTTTTGGCTCTTGTTTGGTGTCGTTGCTGTTCACCTTGCCTCGACGTGCGCGCGGCAAATGGCAAGTGGCCAGCCTGCCCCGTGGTCACGGCCCGTGTTCCGTTTTGGTTTCGGTGTCGACCTTGCGTTCCCATCGTTTTGCTGCCGCTCTGTTCTGCTGCTGTTCTGTTCTGTTGTCTTCGTTCCTTGCTCCGTTCCGTTTCGTTTCGTTTCGTTTCGTTTCGTTTTTTTTCACTCGCGTTGGCGTTGGCGTTTTCGTTCTCGTTCTGTTCGCCTCGACGTCACGTCAGGCTGTTGCTGCCGTTCTGCTCGCCTCGCCTCCATTGTCTGCGTCTGCGTCTGGCACCCCGGAACCCGGAAAGTCCGCGCCAAGGCGGGGCTCGTGCGATCCATGATCCCATGTCCCATACACACCACGCCACAGATGGCAAGATGGCAAGATGGCAAGATTGCAGATTGGCGGTGGGGCCATCATTTATTCATCATTTTATTCATTTATCATTTCCCTCATCACAGCACACACACCTCTCCATACCATCATTTCCGTTCCCGTTTTATTATTTTAATTCGCATCTCATCTCATGCTGCATGTTTTACTTGTACACGTAAAAAAACAACACACGCTGACACCGGTGTTTTTTTTTCCTTTCCATCCTCCTCCCCCCTCCCTCAACAGATGCGGTAACGTGGCGTCGATCCTCCAGCTAGACGAGCACCTCGCGCAGGATTACAAGGTTTTTCAGCATGCGCCGTTGGTGAGTTCCCGGGTTACCCGCTTTTCGTCGCGTGGCGTCTTTGTGTGTTTTTGTTCGTTTTGGGTGTTTCGTTCGCTTGTGTCGCCCTCTCCCGGGTGTGTCTTTCGGGTGTCCATACCTGACCATTGGTTATCGGTTATGGGTTGCGTTTGGTCTGATTTCTCCCCGTCGTGCGCCCTGCACGCATGCATGTGGTCCTTTTTTCTTTTGTTCGTCATTTCATTCCTTCGCTCGGGTGCTGGCTATCGGTTACCAGCCGGTTAATATTATTTATGACGCTTCCTCGCTTCTCTTTGCTTCCCACCCGTGCACGCCATATATGCCATGCGCTGACCTTCATATCCGTCGTTTCCCCCCCTTTTCCAGGACGTCCAATCAATACCCGCAAAACGCCCCCCTGCAGACTACTTCCTGTAGTCGATGTCAAGCCGACCCAGGTGCCTCTGGGTGCTGTATTATTACGCCATTCCCCCATCTACTCACTCGCATGCATATGTTATTTACATGTACGGCTCCGCGATCTCTCACCAAAAATATCATCGACATCTTGGTCTATGCTCAGTCGCTGCCGGTGCGCCTAAGTATGGGCGTGTTGTATGTCTCATATTCTGCCACTTCGATATGTAATAATACGCACGGCGGTAGCGATGATCTCCCAAAATAAATATCATGTCGACGTCGAAGAGGTAAGATACTAGAGGCTGTCGATATTTCAATTTACGGTACTAATTGGACCGTGCCCGGTAATATACTACTACACTACTGCTACTACAATGCATATGAACCCGGGCCGACGATTGGTATTAGAAGAAACCCCATGGTCGCCCCCTCGTCGCATAGTGGATACCGGTACCGTTTCACCAACCACAACCACCTGCAGGTGCGTATGTAAGTAAGTGCGCCGATTCCATCCATGAAACAAGGTTTGAAACTCCCAGATCTGCGCTCCTGCGTATGACTTTTCTCCTGGTACCGTCAGTTTAATATCGGTAGCTCGTACTACTATGTACATACATAGTACATAGTTGGGTCGTCTAGATACGATGCTAAGTATATATAAGATCTGCGCATCCAAGTCTGTGCGTGTCTTTCTTCAATACCGGTACCGTCAATTTGATATCCGAGTCGGTAGTTGGCACATAGCTGGAAGTCGAGTCTGCAGATGAGATGGCGGACATTGAAGAAGAGCGTTGTGCTTAATCTCATATATACATACATAGCATGGGGGAAATGACTTCATGCGCCGCCGACACGCCGACACAAGCAGGCAGTATGAACTACGGTGATGCGGTACCGGAAGGCAGGGGTTTGGTCCTCCAGATACGTTTTGTGTAGATGAAATGGGCGATGTGCATATGACATACAAGGGAGGAAGGAAATGACTCCATGCGCCGCCGATACAAGTATGAATTCAGCGAACGGCGGTAGCTGCTGGACACAAGCTCTGCAGAAATAGTCCATCCAGGATAAGATACTATTGAATCTATGGATGTGAGGGCGTAGGCATATGTCAGGTGCGCGCCGACGAGACGAACGACATGGGGGGTTGGGTTCCGAACACTACACTAGAATATAACAGCGCTGTAGATCTAAGAGAACGGTCAACGAAAGTGGAAAGTGGGTTGGGTGGTCGATGATAGATAGATAATGATTGATCACAGATGGCGCTGGAGATGGGTGTGCGGTTGCGGGTGTAAATAGGGTGTCGTGTTCGGTGTTCGGTGTGTATGGTGTATATGCATGCAGGCATCGCGACAAGACAAAGTACAAAAATTTACCCCCTGCCGGAAAGGACAGGCGGTGTTCTGCTCCTGTGCTGCTCAGATTCCGATCAAAGTGGAACCGAGGGCAGGCCGTCGTCGTCGTTTAAGCCCTGCCCTTCGGTGCGGTCTTACTGAAGAGCTTCGCCTTCTCGATGGCAGCCACACCTGTACGTGGGTAACAAAGTAATAATAGAGTTAGCCACCAGCGGACAGAGAAGAAGAAGCGAGGGCGGAGGGAAGAGGGAAGAGGTGAAATCGCGGTACAGTCTGGTACAGTACGCACTTTGTTTGACAAGGTTCTTCTTGTAATCAATGATGCTGATATCATCCTTGGTCAAGTTCCTGATCGTCTTGTTTGTCACTTCCCAGAGCTCTTCAGCCACTTGTGAGATGAGACCTAGCGGACAGGAGGAGAAGATCGGTGCGAGTTAATTGAAGTCATAGGATGAGGATGGAAGGTACTAACGGAAGTCATGAGAGACGATGACGACGCCGCCCTCGAACTCCTTAATAGCCAGCGCCAGAGCATCGATGGACTCCATGTCCAAATGATTCGTCGGCTCATCTGAAGACCACGAGGCGTGGAATGTTAAAAAAAAAGCGCAAGCTTCCGTCTGACGGAACACGTACCGAGCAAGAGGATATGAGGGTGCTCCATGGCGAGCTGAGCGAACACGACACTAGGTAGCAGCAATGAGCTGAGCAACGGGAAAGAGGGTCGAGAAGTTCCTACCGATTGCGCAGACCGTCCGAGAGCTGCTTGATCGGCGAGGTCTGATGTGCACCCGAGAGACCGAAGCGGCCTAGTTGCGAACGCCACGCCTACAACACCACGGACGAATGTTAACGCTCATTCCTTCTGGGATGTGATGGAGAAAGAAAAAAGAAGCAATCGCACCTGGATATCCTTCTCGGGGAACTTTTGCGAGAAGAGCTGTTGGAAGTACTCGATCGGGCTCAAGTCGTAGGGCAGTTGGTCGGCGGAGTGCTGGGAGTACTTCGCGAGCTTGAGCGCGGCGTGTTTTGAGATGGTGCCTTCGGACGGCTGGAGTTGGTTCGTAATGAGATGGAGAAGTGTTGATTTGCCCGTTCCGTTGGCGCCCAGGATCGCGATGCGGGAGTCCATGCTGTAGAGCGAGTGCGAGGATTGTTAGATGCTCAAGAGATATTCTGAAACGCGCGCGGACTTACTCGATACCGAAGGAAAGCTTTTGGTAGAGGTAGTCTTCCTTCCTGGAGGAGTACGAGAATGCAACGTTGTCGAAGGCGATGATGGGTGGGGGCAGCCGCCGCACGTCTTCGAAGTGGAATCTAGAACCAGCGCAGTGTGAGACACGGGTCCGTGTGGTGGCAGTGAAACGTTTTACCGCAAGGGTTTGGGCGTTTCCACCTTCTCGATAAGACCAGCGGCCTCCATCTTGTCGATTATTTTTTGCTTCGACTTGGCTTGACGTACAAGGTTGGCGTAGGTACCAGCTGACGCGATGAACCTAACGATCATGGATTAGCGACAGTTGAAATCGAGTTAAAAGGTAGTACGTACTTTTTGATATGTGCAATTTCCTCCTGTTGCTTGTTGTACGCCTTCATCTGGTTCACCTCGTTCTCCTGCTTCGTCTTGACGTATGTCGTGTAGTTACCGTGGTAGTAAACCAGTTTCTTCTTCTGGGTGAGGTCCATGATGTTCGTGCAAACGGAGTCCATGAAATCCTGCGAGTGCGAAGTGATGACCAAGATGTGGTTGTAGGTGGAGAGGTAGGCCTCGAGCCAGACGACGGCACCGAGATCCAAGTGATTGGTCGGCTCGTCGAGGAGGAGGAGATGGGGCTTGATGAAGAGAGCCCGGGCGAGCGCGACACGCATCCGCCACCCACCACTCATGTCTTTGGTCGGCTTCTTCATCATCGTCTGCGAGAACCCAAGACCGTGGAGGATGCTTCCCGCCTTGACCTCGAATGTGGCGGGATCAAGCTCCTCTAGCTCCTCGTACGCAGCATCAAGGGCCAATTCATCGACGTCATCGGAAACAGAGAGCTCCTCGATGTAGGCCTCGAGCTTCGCGACCTTCTCCTTGGCTGAAGCCACAATGAAATCGACGGCATTGACGTCTGACGGCTCTGCTTCTCCCCTGACGAGATAGATGTCGATGTGGTTCGGGATGTCGATATCGCGTTCGGCGATGGCTTGCAGGAACGTCGACTGTGTGCACCCCACCGGGCGATCCGTCAGGTTTGATCAGACATGGGAAGACTGTGGTGACATACCTTTCCTGAGCCGTTCTCACCAAGCAGACCATATCTTTGGCCATAATTCAGGGAGATCTCAGCATTCTCGATTAGGAGGCGACCATGGAACGACATGGTGAAAGCTTCGATCTTGACATCTCGACCCTTGACATCGGATACCAAGACTCCAGCGGTGCTCCTGCACGAATTCAGCAATTAAATAAGCAAGCGCCACACACAACTCACCTGTCAGTCGCAACCTTGAGCTTGGCCATAGCTGATAGATCCTCCTGGCTAGTCGCAGCACTCTGGCTAGTAAGAGGAGTATTTGTGGAACTTCCATTGACTGAGCCGCTGGGGGTGGTGGACGAGGAATCTGCAAGGCCAGCATTCTTCTTTGCAGCTTTCTCTGCGAGGCGTTTTTGTTTTGAGGCGGATGGCGGCATTGTGGTGGTGAAGCGATAGAAAGATAAAACAGAGATCGATTGTACAAAATCGCAATTTTTTGCTTACGTCAGGCGGACTTCAAAATCTTATCATATCTTATCGCCAACCTCTAAGAAATGCGCGCGTTGGCAGCATGCCAAGGTTTGCCCTCAATGATGGCGACAATGAGCAACAGCTTCGTGAATTCTATTTCAATGAACTTACCATTCATTTTGGCCTGTGGCTGAGCTGTAGCTGAGTCGTCTCCACCTGCGGCCGAACGAGCGGGCTGACGCTGTATCCGATCTAGTGGGCAGTAGAAGGGCAGCGACTGCAGGGAAATTGCGAAGAGCAGAGGCAGGAGGATTGGGCGCCTGTAAATTAGACTCTAATCGTCGAACAAGGTATTCTCCACACGGGGACACAAGTCGTTTCTTGGGGATGTCCCCACAAGATTAGCTGCACATTCAAGTTTTTTTGACGTCTGTCTATGTACACTGCATTGGAGCGGTCCACCGAAGAGCACGGTGACTGTTGACGATATCAGATGGTCATTGGAATGGAGTCGGAAAAGGTACTGACCGAGGGTCACAAGTATAGGACAGCTGGATGAGGCGAATATACTTTCCTTACATACATTTGCATTCAAGTAGGAACCAGTTTAAAGTAGACTGTAGATGACGTGTCAGCTTGAATATTGAATATTGTCAATTTGAATTTGTCAATTGAATATTCAGGCACGTTGCACCACATGACTCATGAGCAAATGTCGAAGTCCGCCGTTCGGAGTTCCCTTTGTTCTAATTTCTCCAACACGTCACATCGACTCTCTGAGCGCTCACGCCATCAACGAGGATCTGCGCGCACGGAGCGCGCGTTCTAATAAATTCTTAACAGTAATGAAAGACCTATCTCGAGTTTGAGGAGGCTGTACGACTTGCATGATCTATCACTTATCGCCTGGCTACCCGAAATATCGACTCCTCTTGTACTTCTGGTTGCCAACGCTCATCACAAGGCAGCTTCATGTGGGTATCTCTCTGGTGACTACAGTCTTGGAGACTGGAATGTGGTATAATGGCCACTCCTAGCATGTTACAATTCGCTACGCCGTTGGGGACCACACAAGATCTTCCAGGGAGCGCGACATGTCACAGCCGACTCGAGCCCCGTGATGCTTTTCACAATCAAACACGGGCCGGGGCTAGCCCTCGAACTCTAGACCGGTGACCAGCCCCTTCACTGAGAGGTCTGTACTTCTTGAGGCTATGATGGAGTGGTTACTATTCTACTTTCGAACTACTAAGGGCATTTGCAGCTCATACTGTACACGGCGAACTGAATATTTCTGAGGACGTGATGAGCCCTGCAGAGATCTGACCGTCGACCAAATCTCGTGCGGTCTATATACCCTCGGGACCTTTCTCGAGTCTCGCCTTTCCCTCAAAGGCTCGTTCATGCAGCAACATTTATGATCTGCGGCACTCCCTTTACCGTATCTGCAGAATCCTGTTTTGCGGACGGGCGAGACAGTGCTCGTCACTGTGGATGACGCCCCCGCTGTTTGCACACATACACTAACTACCGGTGTCAGCCTCGGCGACTCTGGAGCACTGACCCGAGTAAAGAGGAAGCTAATGAAATATGTACTCCGGCACAGGCTGCAGGCTATCTCAGCCTGAGCCCACGTTCTGTCTGATTGAGTCACTCAGGCCGACTACGTCCATTATCTCCGCGATTCGCCTCATCGGAGGTTTTGCCCTGTGCCGATTACTCTTATCGAATAACATGTACGCCTGAAAAGTCCTTCCCATGCGCCACGAGTGCAATTCTACAGCCACTCAACACCGTATCACGTCCCGGTTCTCGAGATGTGGGTTTCGCCGCTCGCGCCTATGAGCGCGCCAATTTCCAGCCTCTCTCCGGACGAATTGTGAACTGGTCTACCTGCATTATGATTCCCTTGGAGGATGTCTCTCGCTTGCATCCGCTCCTGGATTTCCATACCAAGTTCCACCGTGCGGCGACAAAACAAACTTTCAGTAAGGGTATATTGTTAATTCGTGGTTGGCCACTGAGGGCTGGGCACAGCTCCGCAAGTCCTAGCCGTTCATTTTCAAGCTTCACGGTATATACTGAAAAACAGTGTGGACAGCGAGCGCTTAGGCTGACGCGAACCTGTATTGATCATATTTCGCCGGAGGGCGATTCTCCCGTATCATGGGGCAACTCTATAAAAGGTTCTGAAAAGATGAATTCTCGCTCCCTGTATACATAATTTGAAAGATCATTAACCATAGGATGCATTTTCGGGCTTCTCGGATTGTACAGCCTTCCAGAAATTGCACGCGCATGGGGATCCGAGATTGACCTGCTGTAGGACTCGGAGTCGGCAGGAATATGGGCTCCACTGAATGACCATAGATGAAGTGACCAGTGGGAAAAGTTGGGGAAAAGGCACTGAGGATTGATAAGTAATACGCTTGGAACTTGTAGGATATATTTCGTGATGTGCAGCATGAACAGACCCTTAATGTTCCTTTGAGGTATCAAACTTGAAAACTCTGCCTGAACGCCGGGACTCAACTCAACCTCCAAATTCAATGCGTCTTCATGCGATTTTCAATATGGGTCTAATCGGTGATCAATCTTGGGAGAACAGGTGCGCATAGCATTGCAGTGTTGACTCACTTTTTGGTGACGGACAACTAAAATTAAACATATATTTAGACCTTTCAAGAGGATGCGGTGCAACTCATTTCAACGTTTCAGCGTTTCAACGCGTCGATTCGCTCCCAAAGCCAATCTCGCCCGGGATCCCCTTCGCCCACCACGTATAAAGGGCAGAGTTTGACTCTTCCAAATCCAAGGGCTCTTTCATTTTTCCTCTTTCATTCTTCCTCTTTCATTCTTCTCACCTGCGTCACCGACATGAGAACCTCCTTCATCACGCTCGCCGTCGGTGCCCTCGCCGTCCAGGCCGCCCCGAGCTCTGTCAAACGCGCCGCCGCTATCGATGGTACGTTTCCCTGTCGTGTACTACATTTTGGCTTTCAACAACTTATTCAATCGCGTCTAGATGCCACCATTCTGAACTTTGCGCTCACCCTGGAGCATCTCGAAAACGCATTCTACAAGGGCGCATTGGCAAAATACGACGAATCTGCGTTCGTCCAAGCCGGTCTGCCCCCGTTTGCGCGCGGCCGCTTCGCACAAATTGCGGCACATGAGGAGGCGCACGTCAACTTCCTTGCTGGCGCGCTGGGAGACAAGGCGACTCAGCCATGCACTTACAAATTGTACGCGTTCTTTTGACAAGCGTCATCGTTGTAGATCGCTAAACGATCTTCTCGACATCTAGCCCTTATAACGATCCCAAGTCGTTTGCGGCTCTCAGTCAAATCCTTGAGGGTGTTGGTGTGTATCGTATCTACAGTTATTAAGCGTGACGCTAAATGATCCTCTACAGGTGCATCGGCGTATCTTGGAGCTGCTCAGTTGATCGAGAACAAGGACTACCTTACTGCTGCCGCCAGTGTGCTCAGCACGGAAGCCCGCCACGCCAGCTGGGTCGCCTCCGCGGTCAACAAGGGCTCAGGTTGGAGCGGCGCCTTCGACGTAAGCCACGGCCTCTTCATTTCCTTCTACGATTAATCAACCTACTTATTCACTCTTACAGGTTCCACTCACCCTTAACACGGTGTTTACGCTCGCCGCGTCGTTCATCGAGTCCTGCCCGTCCACCAACCCCACACTTCCTGTCAAGGCCTTCCCTGCTCTCACTTTCGCAGCCAAAGCCGCGCCCGGCTCATCCTCCACCATCGTCTTCGAGGGTGCCCCAGCAGACACCCCGCTTTACGCCGTCTTCTTCACTGGGCTGTCGCAGATCTTCGTACCAATACAGGATGGAAACTCCGTCGACATTCCCAAGGACCTCGTGGGCGTCGTTTACGCTGTTGTCAGCACGAGTGACAAGGCGGCGAATGATGGGAATATTGTGGCGGGGCCTGCGATCTTGGATTTTGAGTTTAACTCGGATGGGAATCTTGTGAAGTAGGTAACGACACAGCGAGAATGAGAAGTACCTCGCCATTGGACTTCAGTGTATTGCATTTTTTGGACACTCCTCATATTTTCTGTTGTTATCATGATACATCATACGACTTATATCACCCAGCAGACACGGACATTTACGATAGTACATACCCTTACATATGGTTAGAGTTAGAATCTGACCCAGATATCTCTATAATCAGACAATATAAAGTGAGACTACGATACAGTCAGTATGATAGTAATCTTCGTAATAATAAGTTAACTCACCCTTAGTTCGTGTATAAGAACTAATGTCGTTCTATAGGTATATATATGTATGAGAGTGTCCTTTCATGCCGATGGCATGAATGGAGGGGTTAAAGCATAAAGGGGTTGAAAGAATAAAGGGATGAGTGGCCACACAACGGGGGCGCACACTTACGGTGGCGCAGTTGATCGTAACAGTTAGCCACACCGGGGAATACAGGATGTTTTAAAAAAATACTTGTCAGGTGGCTTAAGCTCCAGTATGTATATAAATGAACAACCGGTTGATCTCGATCCTTTTATGGAGCATCCCGCTTGTGGCACTGGCGCACCAAATATCTCGCGATCAAGTGCTGGATACCTCCACCAGCTTGAACTTGACCCCTCAAACCCGAATTTCATCCACCATTCAATTTCTCTACAAGAGAAACTGCGAGGAGCGCGCTCATACCTACATGAGACTTATTTTACAACCGTATTCTTAGTAATGGTAACGGTAGTAGATTTAGCCGACTACGTTACATAAGTAGCTCAGGTATATACAAAGATAGACCTCATCGACTAAGTTAAGAAAGGCGGAAAGAAAATTTGCGGGATTTGAGGATGGAAGTAATGTGCGCAAGATCGGCAGGTAATGTAAGGGAAGGTTTCGGTGATGATGAGGTGGAGGGCTGTAGCCCCTCTCGTTGAGTGCGCTTCACAATACCCCAGATGCGGCCAGCAAGTCGAATGCACGCGGTATGCCAGGTTGCGCAGATGCGGAGTCTCAGGCGTTGAGTATGTTAGTATCGCCTGCCAGGACCACATGCCTGCAATCTTATCTTATCTGTTTACATAATCCTCAATTGTTCTTCTGCATCTCGTAAGTGTTCAGTTCTTTAAAGTCTCTTCCCTACTTACGACGGACCCCACTCTAAGTGTCTCTGGATTAACTCTGCATATCAAGTGGAGATCTCGCCGCGCTCAACAGCTTACTCGTATTCCTAGGGCGCCCATGCCCAGCTGTCCGCCACTGTACGGGTCCCGTTGATTCTCCGAGTCGATACCCTGTGCCGCCACAGTGCACTCACTGCTAGTGCTGCCAATATTACACCGATATCAACGGCAGGAACACCCAGCTTATTCGCTGCTTCGTTCATCTGCATATCATGAATTGATAAAAATCCGACATAATGGCCATCAGAACCCCTGCGGCGAATGCCATGTCCGACACAATTTCCAAGGCCATTCTGCGTTGAACATTCTACAAACTCAGTGGCTGCACTGCCCCTTCCTCGCATCCGACGTTGTGGGTACACTAGCTTAATGCTTGTTATATTTAAGCTTGCGCTTACCGCCCGTGTGGAAAGTGGGCTATGATCCCCTCGCCAGAGCCGATGCGACATGGTGATATCAAAGATGGAAACTCGTTCGTTCGTCTGCGCACCATGAATTGATAAAAATCCGTCGTGCGCCATGGGAAAGCATGCGGCGAACGCCATTTCCGATACAACCTCCCTTGAAGGCCATTCTGCAAACCAGTGGCTACACCGCCCTTTTCTCGCATCCGACGTTGTGGGCGCGCTAGTTTAATGCTTGATCTATTTAAGCTTGCGGATGATGAATCGCTTTGCGACCCCTTGCCCCGCATCTAGAAAGTGGGTTACGACGCCTTCTCCCAGACGACGTGACATCGCGATTCTCGGTGCCTAAAATAGCCGGACCATCCGCTTGGCTCCACCAGCTATGCGTAGCATATTCAATATGGCATCCGGCTGAGGTGACTGTGGTCTTCCAAGTTCTTTCACGGTGAGTAAATGCTCGCGCCTCAATCATAATTGGTTGTTACGCGAAGCAACGTAAGACTGGTGTGGATGGATACTTCCGACTCGCCGGTGGACATCTTGCATCCGAATTGGAGGAAGAACGTGCCTATGATAAGTAATTGGTCCGCGAAGACTCCTTTGAATTGAATACTTCGGGTAAATTCTGCGTACATATGCTCCTAAGGCTCGAATAAGCTTGTTACCTCGAGTACGCCTGCCGTGGCAGGCCGAGTCAGCCAATACACCAAGAAATTATTCCAAATATTGTGCTAAGGTGCCGTCTCTTTGATGCGAGCGCCGACCAAGGATCTACCTCGAGTAAATAAATCAGGCAGTTGCATCCCCAGCGTCAAAATGCATCGCATCACGGTCAAAGGTCACGAATACTGTACTTGGAGGAATGTAATATCATATACTCTAAATAATTTACAGCAAGTGAATGTCTACGTGCCCATTCCCAACTCCATTACGAGAGTCCATCTTTTACAAATGTCAAGTGAAAGTACATATGTCTGACGAGAATAAGCTCGCGGGCGCCTCCCAGCCTCATCTCGTCGAGGCGGCGGGCGGCGTGTGTTTCGAACGGGGCTTAATTTTGTTCCGCTTCAGCGAAAGCGGGCGGTCCTTCCCGCGCAGCCGGGAATACACCCCGCACGCATTGCAGAGCTGCGCACCCGTCTTGCTGCGGCGCCACACCGAGGTATGGTGCGTGTGGCAGTGGCTGCACTCCGGCCCGGACGCGTCGCCGTCAGATTCGTCCGAGTCGTCGGCAGCGTCGGCGTCGATGAGCTCCTGCGGCCGATGCTTGTTGCGTTGCTGGAGGTAAAGCCCGCATGCGTTGCACAGGGGCTTTAATGTCGCCGGCTCGCGGCGCCAGAGGGGAGTCGAAGTAGCTTGACAGTGGGAGCACACCTTTCTGCTAGGATGAGGGATATCGACGCTGCCGCTCCGGGACATGGGAGGGGAAGAGGAGCTGGATGTAGGAGATACATGGCGGAGAGCGTAGGCGGCCGCAGAGCGTGGTTGCGGTGGTGAGACGGGTGAAATCTCTAATGTGTAGTTGCTGTACTCCTGGGCCAGAAGATGGAGGTCAGAGGGAGAGTTCAACGATGACGACATGATGTTGTTCCAAAGAGGGTCGAAGGTTAGAAACTGATTATCGGCTGGGTGAGGTGACCAGCCGAAGACCTCGGACGACATATCGGATACCTCGCCCTGCAGTGGGTGCCCTCGCGAGCCTTCCAACGCGACGCCTCTCTCCCTCCCGGTGTTTCGAGGCATGGACAGCATTCCTGAGCGGGAATGCGAACCTTGGTAACTGTGTGGTCGTTGTGGCTCAGGCAACATGTATGAAGGTGAAGATGGGGGATACGATGGGTAGCTGCCTCGGGTGAAGCCAGATTGCGCGGGTTGTGGTGTGAAGGTGGGGTTAGAAGCACCCGTTCGTGGATGACTTGACGCGTTATATCCAGTGGATGCATCTATGACGCGCATCAGTTCGAAGTCTGAGGGACATCCAGCAGGGACCGACCTAAAAGATTCCAGCTGTCGGTGAATGACGCACCGGTGATATTTGAATATTGTTGTATGTTCCCCGCATACGTAGTGTACGTATTGGAATTGCTGGACATGAAGCTTGGCTGGGCGTTATGAAAGGTATCGAAGGTATCGAACATGGCGGTCTGAGGCGACATAGGGGAGGCGCGGAAGGAGAGCCTCTGTGTAGTGGCAGAGAGGTGGTCCTTGGCCAGTACTGAACGGGCGTCGCTTATAACCAGAATTTAGCGTTCAAATGGGTGTGTGAGATCGGCAACACAAGATTAGATCGGAGAATCTACAAGGGGATCTGACCTTTTTGTGAGTGTTGTGACCTCCAAGTTGACGGTGGTGCGCAGCGTTGTTGTTTCAAACAAGAACATCGGCCGTAAACAAGCCCGTTCCGCAGACCACAGCGGCGTTCTCTGTCAAGACTAGAGTACCAGCATCCTTCGGGCCCCACTGTAGGAGCACCGTTTCAACATTGATGGAGAAAGAATTCTGAACGGCCTCAAGTGGCTGGCCCGCGTTTTGGGACATCTCCAAGAACTGGTTCATGCGGTTCAGTTAGGGTGACGTAAAGACGAGGCTCCGTGAGGTCCGGATGGTTGCAAAGATTTAAGAAGCACTCCAGCGCAGCTGCAGATACCATCAAAGTACTTACGCATAACACTGAACGGGGGGGATTAGCGTCCGATGTGGCAAAACGAGAGAACCCACAATGAAAAATGAAAAAGTCTCACTGCTCGATGTGGCTCGAAAGCCAGAGGCAAATTCGAACTGTATGGCTTCAGTCCCCTAACGTATGGATACCAGATTACATAGATTGCAACTTGCAGCGCTTTACGATCGTAAAACATACGTGGAAACCAAAAACATTGAGTCGAAGGGTTGACGGCATTTCAACTTTGATGGTGAGAGTGATTCGGGTGGCAGTGGGTCCGGGCCGGGTACTCGAGCCGAGGAGACTCGTCCCTTACATACAAGGTGCTGGGGAAGCTGTCCTTTGACTTTGAACATATCCCTCTAGAGTGAGAAACACAAATGATTACCGAAGCCCTACACAACTGAATTGCATCGTGCCATATTGATGTGAGAGGATGGATTTGCATCCTGGTACTCAGGTGAGCAGAATGCAACCCCCCAAAAACAAAACGAGGAGGAGAATGACGACGACAACACATGCCGAGCAACGTGTCCACGTGCGTGGCAGGCACGAGAAAATAGAAACTGTCGGCCAAAGGAGTACGCGTCGTGGAAGGTCAACCATGAGTCACTCTGCAGAAAATCCCCGGTCTTTCGACCTAATCGTCACATTGACGGTTCCAAGAGGGTCGTGACAATGTCAAAACCAAAGATGCTTTGAAATCATCGTAGTAAGCCGTCCTTGGCACGAGGGAGTGTAGGATCACTTTTGCAGGGAGTTTGAGTGCTTTGAGTCTGTTATGATCGGAGAACTTGAAGGTTCGCTGAAAAACGGAACGATTGATAAGGCCAATGGCGCAACGCGAGAAACAGATGGTTAAGAAAGACATTGATAAGTGAGGATTGTAATCGGCTCGGGATTGGCTCGGGATTGGCTCGGGCCTGAAAGTGCGAATTACTGTGTCTGGCAAGCATCTCGGGGACGAATGTACACGCGCCACCTCCGGTCATGGATCATGACACCCACCCATCACCTTGCTGGCTGCAATTCCAGTGACTGGCCTTACACATCACAATCCCACATCTGAATAACACTGGATATGGCCTGAGGGGGTGCCCCATAGTACACAGCAGTCAAGGTTGATGCACTTGCTGATAAACGTGTCACTGGCATCGCATGTGGAGACCAGGGACAAGGTGATTATTGATTGCGCCTGGCCACAGAGAGAGACAGAGGAGTAATTAAGGTATCCGGGCCCGACGAAACCTCGAGATGTTGAGGCGAGCCCTCCCGGTGCAGCGTGGGCGCAGCCTCGATGGAAGACGATAATCATGGTAAAGAAGCCCATGACTCAGAGCCAATATCGGAGGGAAATTACGGATGTTCACTTGATCCCGATACAGTTTTTCGGAAGGACGCGGAGGAAGCGAGCCTATGAGCCCTGGCCGCTGATACGCAGTATCAGCGGTCTATCAGCCCGGGTGCCTTTCCATATCGGCGGCAGCAAATTGAAGTTGAAAGACCCAAGGTGGCTATCAAGGTTGTCGCCTTTTCAGACCCAAACACAGAGAACTAGTCGGTGAGGCAGTATATCTGATGCATAATAGGCAGACTTGTCGGTGGATCACAGCTGGCAAGAGGAACTTCAAGTTTGCTTCAACTTCAAGTTCAAGGTTCGGCGAATTTCAATTTGAAACCATCACGTGCCTGTGTGACGTGCATGTTACGTCACACTAGGCCAGGCTTGAGCAGTTGAGCTGGCCACTCTTTCTCTCGACGCTCGTGGTCCACGACTTGGGCAACGTTTCTCTTCTTCTTTACACTACAGTAACCGCACCGCTCCTTAACCATGTCTTTTTGGACCCGATTCTTTGGAAAGGTAGGGTCAATTTGCTCTCCATTGATGAAACGATTCTGACATATGACCAAAATAGACGAAAGATGAAGACTACGAAACCGTTCTTTCTACTCTGGCATCCGACATACAGAAACGCCAGATCAAATTATCTGAAATTCGCTTGCGAGAACGCCGGTCGACTCTGCTTGTAACCTTGTACACCTTGGCCGGTTGGGCGGCATATGTTAGTCTCTGGTATCTGGGCGCTCTTCCGAATTGGAGCGGCCGTCATAGTAGTGGTGTCGAGAAAGCAGTAAAGGGAGCTCCGGTTGTTATTGGCCCTGTTGTGTGAGTGGATTTGCCTCTCGCCGAGGCGCTCTATACCTGACCGACGTCCAGTATATTGTTCATTCGAAGACTTGTCCAAATCTGGTACAAGCGCAAAGGAGACGCTGAAGGTACATGTAATCTTTCATATTTCGCTGCCGTAACTCATCGGCAGGTCAGAGAAAACCCTGCAGTTGCTTTTGAAACAGCAGCGAACGAAGGTCGAGGAGATCAAGAAGAAGACGAACTATTATTCGACTCGTGATCTACTTCAACGCTATGATGAGCCCTCCGCCACCCCCGGTCTGCGTCAAAGGCTCGTTCCTGCACCGTCGCAACCGAATACCCCACAGCGTCCTCCCCCACCTCAAAATGGAAAGACCGTGTTCCAGACGCCCAGTCCGTTCAATCCACAGACCGCCAGTATGTGTCCAGTGCGCGTTTCAAGCTGACTTATCTGATCTCGGCGGCTTCAGCTCCCTTGCCTTCCATCCCGCCCAGAAAGCAATGGTACGACAAGCTCGCCGATGCTGTGCTCGGAGACGATGATCATACACCGAATGCATCCACCTCACGATACGCCTTGATCTGCGAGAAATGCTTTGCTCACAACGGCCTGGTTAAGGAAAGCATGTGGGCCGACGCGCGTATGTTACTTGTTGTTTGCCTCGCTGCCTTGTCTAACAATTTATAATGTTTTTTACCTCAATCAGAATACGTCTGCCCAAAGTGCAACCACTTCAACCGCTCTCACAATGCGAAAAAGCAGCCAAGGGTATTAACACCTTCCCCGAAAGCTGTGTCTCCACTTGGGCCCCAGCTCACTCCAGAGAGGCGGTCGTCGTCACCGCCCGCGACTGAGCCACCGCCCACGGTAGACACGACCACCACAGACGCGAACCTGATGGAGATTGATTCGTAGGATTTTTAAATCTGTTACCGTTGTATGTCTTGATTTGGATAATAAAATCTTCTTTGAAGGTAACCGTTCAACGCTCACGATCCAGCTCAGAATAAGATTTGACGGTTCACCGCCCTCGGGTGATGCCTCGACGGGCGTCGTCGAGTGGCAGTAGCGACTCTATTGCACTCGGCTTCATGTGGGTCCTGACTTGATTGGCCTTCGTCAATGTGGTCCTCAACAGACGGTCCCTCGTCCGACCTCCATATGGCGCCAGCGCTGATGACTGTTCGGGATTTGCCTATGCGCGACGACTATTTCTGTGTCATTCGTACTTCCAAGTTCCGAGTGGTGTCATCTAAATTTACATGTCTTCAGTCCATCATTATCGCGTTACGGTGGCGTCAAACCAATGTTACCGCGTGTATGTAGGCGCCTGCGGAACCGAATATCCGACAACATAGGAACGTTTGCTCATCTTCCTCTGGTCCCCCGAGTGGCTACAGATATAAGGGGCTGTGAAGGGTTGTGCTCTATTAGTAGGGCTCAAATTGGGAAGGAATCCGGTGAGAGGATGGGCATGAGACTAGTGCTCTATTGCGAGCACTAAAGCTTCTCGTGTGTGTGGGTGGCGCCAAATTGAGTGAAAGGAACCCATTGCTGAATCCAATTCGACGCAAGCACTTTCGGAACAAAGGTAGGTCTGCCCATTCGGCGCGAAGCGGAGTGCTTATGGCGATGAGACCTATTTTTGGCCCATTTTCGGCGCCACGCAATGAAAGAGAAAGAGTTGCCACACCCTACAAGACTATACAACAATGGGTAACCATGCTTGAGACTCTGGCCACAGGTCACATAACACTCTAATTCCCTCTTACACTGAAGGTACATATTTTAACATTGGGCCTCGTGGCGCAAAAAGCACACGGATCCGAGTTTGATGGATCTGTCCACCGCTGTCGGCCCAGGTCTCCCTCGGCCTCAGCGCTCAGCTGCTGAATTGACCAAGTTCGTCCGTAGGATTCCTGCTGAGTTCGGAGGTACCGTTTCATGATATAACTGACCAACATTTCGATTTCATCACGGCGGAGTGGTCTTGTTATTTTATGAACCAAATTGAGCGTCCGCCTATATCTTAACAGATTCCATAGCGACTTCCGGAGATTCTACATGGCTATCAACCGCTACCGAGCAAAGAAACTACACACTACTATACTCGTGGTTAGTATCTTCCTTCCGTCTGGCAGTGGCACCCACAAAGGAAGCGAATTGATTGGCCTGGCGTGATCCAGACCACTCAACCACTGATATATTTTCCTCGCTTTTCTGGGCGAAGGATATTGCTTACCCCCACGGCATACTGACTGATACATCCGTTTGCGCTTGAAGGTAGTCGAGGGCGTGACACGGCGGCCTTGACTTTTCACCCGCCGATCTGATTTCCTTTACACGACAGAACGTGGGGAGTGGCATGTGGCGAGGGAATGATTGATAGCCTCTATTGGCATGCTAGCAGTCCCAGAGCCTAGACTGCTGCGATGATCGTGCTAGCTCGACTCAATCTTAACCCGGCGGCCCCGAAAACGATAGTATGTTGCCCCGACTGTCGGTCTGTGTGCGCCGCGTTGCGAATAGTGAAACGCTATGTTACCTTATGTTACTGAATCCTGCCTCGGCAAACGAATAAAGAACCGACGGATTGATCCGCCCCGCCTCGTCAAGTCTGTGGCTCGAGCTGGTTCAAATCATGATTCGTTTCTTGACTGATGCACATGAGGGCAACATGACAGCGCTTCCGCACCCGGTAAGATTGGCAATTGCAAGGAGAGCGTAGCGCGGCGATGCCGAGCTGGGTAAACTTCCCGAGTCCCAGCGATGATGATAGAACTGTGGGATAAGCACTACATGTGAACTTGATGAAAACGGCGGTGATCACGTGGAGAGCCAGTCGGCACCGCGCATTGGCAATTTGATTTTGAATGACTCCGATCTTGTGAATGGCATGTTTGAAAGCCGAACAACGCGTACGCACGAACTCGTGTGTGAAGCATGTCTTCTACCACCATGCCACCGCTCTTGGGCGACAGTGAGGGCCGCTACAAGGTTCATATCACTGGCAACAGCGGTACAGCTCTTGAATTCCTCCAAGACGCGAGGTTCATTGACTTTTATGATGACTCCCGTTAGGATCAGGAAAGGTGCGTTGCCGTCAACAGACGAGGGAGTATCGGTATCCAATTAATTGAGCATGGTCGAAGAGCACGACTGGAGCCGAGCTCGCAAAAATCCTTGGCGTACCGTTTATCCAGCTCGACACATTGTACTGGAAACCAGGCTGGGAGGAATCTTCTCGTGACGAGTTCACAGCGAAAATTCGGAAAGCCCTAGACCAGAGCGAGAAGGGGTGGGTCGTTGATGGGAGCTATTCCAACAAGGGCGGACATGTCGTCGCGGAAGAATGCACAGATGTCGTCTGTAGGATGAAGTTCCGTCAGCGTCGGAGTCCGACGCTCTGCTAACCGTCTTCAAGGGTTGGACCCTCCGCTCGTACTCTATTTCCCTCGCATCTTCGTCCGGACAGTGCTTCGTCTGCTTCGCCTACGAGAGCCTTGTAGCCCGGGATGTATGGAGATGTGGAGGGAGGTGTTCATGTCGAAGAAAAGCATCCTTTGGTGGTGTCTTTCGAACCATTGGACATCTCGACGCAGAATGGGTGCCCTGATGGCCCGGTCTGCTGGCACGGGCAAAGTGAAGAGGCTTGGAGGGTGGGGAGCAGAGCGGCGTAGATGGTTGTACGCCGTTGCTGAGATGTGTAGGGCAATGTAACAGGCCCTATTCAGTGCGATGGTTAGTGTTTTTTCCCAACAGAACGATGCAGTCGTGTTGAGGAAGAAAAACATGTCGATGGCGATAAACGGTCTTGGAGCGCACGTAGAGATTCTTCAGGCAAAAATTAATACATTGTGGATGCTGTAAATGTGTAAAAGTCATGTCGTATCGTGAAGATCATTAAGACGTGGGAGGGCGTGGAGGCACCCTTTTGTTGGTGGCGAGAACGGGGAAAGGTTCACGGTTCTCGCTCAGAGGCGATGGACCTCGTTCTGAACCACCATCTCCAAGGGTAACCGGCTCATTGTGGATATCCGTAGGATAAGATGATGGCGAGTGGGCAAGAGGTGTGGTTCCTCCGCGTGGCGTTGAAGTTTCGGTGATGGTGGAGAGAGTATTTGGTTGGTAGCGATTCTGAGCGCGTACTCGCGCCGCAATCTGGGCAGTCGTACCCTGCCACGTATCGCCTACATCGTCATCGGAAATGGGAGTCGCGGTAGCGTATGGATGGGCGAACGCCGAGGCGGTCGCGGGCGACATCGCGCCTGGAATAGGCCCTGCGGATGCAGCTGCATAGTCTTCAGAACTCCGAGTGAGCCCCATGTAGGCATAGTTGCTCCCTTGACCTGGTACCGTGGACATTGGTGGCCCATCTTGATAACCAGAGTAAGGGCGTCCAGCAACTGTCCATGCCTCCGACTTTGGCCTTCTACTTCGACGCTTGCAGAACCAGATTCCAGCCGCGATGAGTAAGAGAGCGAGGAAGCCAAAGATGGTGCCAAGCACGACAGGAAGAACGTGTGAAGAGGAGCTTCCTGACGCTGCATTTGACGTCGTGGAAGCACTGGGAGATGCGGTGGAGGATGCTGATGTCGTACTGGATGTTGATAGTGTACTCGATGTTGATGTCGTACTGGACTGTGAGCTAGTGGAACTCGAGGAACTCGAGGTTATTTGATCTTCCGGGTCAAGGGCAGTGTAGCTGGTTGAGGTGATCGGTGTTGCGTCTTAATTGGGATGTTAAGATGACCACTCACATCAATGCATCGACGATGGCGAATGGCTGGCCGGCGCCTACGGAGATAACGAGCGTGTGCTGCGTGTTAGGCAGACCTGCTGCGCCCCAGATAACTTGAGATTGTACTGTCTCTGGACCATCTCCTACATTCGGTCTACTGTGATCCACCAGATCAAGAAGTATAGGCGGCCCAGAATCCAACGAAACAGCCGTATTGACCGTATACGGCCACAGTGGAGACAAGAAGTAAATGGCGATACCTAAGGCGCGACGTTCAGCAATAAACAGGAAGCAAGAGAGAATTAACGCACCGGTAAACGTAAAAGTGGCTGTAGCTGATGGATCCTGAGTGAGCATATGAGCACCGCCTACATTGAGGCTACTCTCGGCCGACAGATGCCAGCTGGACTGTGGATTATATATAATCGATGGATCCGGGTCGTCAACGGTGACATTATGGCGGCAATGGACAAGCGGGAGCCAGGGTAAGCTCAGGAAAAGGGCAAGGTGGAGGAACATGTCCAAGCCTGAAGGCTGCTGTAGGCCTGGCTCATTCTGTCGGGGTTGGATGAAAACGAACAAGGTATTATGCCTCTTACGTAAACCAGTCAAAACGACCCCGTTTAAGGAATTTTCCAGCAAGCAACCAAGCAACTCGACGCGTTCAAAAGTCTTCTTGCATGTACAGCAGTAATAAAAATGTTTATCATGGTCGCTATGTGAGACAATTCCTACGTGACGAATGGCAAGCTGCCAGAGAGCCACAAGGTACAACTGTCCACCTTATGGACTCATCGTGTTAGCTGGCTCATCAATGATCATGATATGAAGGGAAAATTTGGCTCGCCGAACGGTCAGGCATCGGTCATCTGGTTCGTCTCCTTAGGTAGTGTTGAACGCGTCGTTTGCCAACTGCTCTGACATGGGAGTCAAAACCTAAATTTCGACAAAGAAATGACAGCATACCACGCGTAAAACATCGGAGGTGGCGATGTCAGGATCATTCTACAAACCCACTCCCAGGTTCATAAAAAAAACCATTCCTTCGATCTTTCATAATTCAGTCGTTCGATGCGGTCTTGTCAACCCTTCCCGGCAATTTCACAGACGGCCTGTCTTTGATGGATTCAGACTCCAACTGAACCACTGCGACTCGGGGCTGTCAACGTAGCTCGAGGCTGCCAGGCAGCAGCATTCTCCGCTCAAACTTATAGAGTGGGCTGGGAGTCTGGACAGGCATAGAGCACGAAAGCATTTCTGGAGGTACTGTGGCGTGCATCGCCGCAGTTCCGTGCTGAGGTGAGTTCATGTTAATTCTTTTCAACTTAGAGCCTCACATTTCGTCTTATCCGAGTCAACCAAGGAGGCACTTCGGTGACTATTCCCGCCTCCAAAGTGCCCCGCCGTCCGACGTCTTCTTGCTCCACCCGCTCGTCGAAGCCTGTCGTTTTGTCCACCTTGTGTCCACCACAAGCACATGGAAGTGTACTCGTAGAGCCGACTCGTCGTTGATCGTCAGGCGAGCTCAGGATGTTCTTGGCAGGACCGCTCTTGGCCCTCCCACTCGGCCAAAAATATACCCCAAGGCTTCGGCATCCTACACAACAGTTCTTCGATGTCATGGATCGCAGCGGATCTCTGCACCCGCTCATTTTCTAGGCAGTCGGACTGTCAGCGTCGAACGTTTGTCAGTTCCTCTTGTTTTCCTTAGTTCGGTCTTCAGTGGATACCTGTGGACTTCTGAGACTCGTTTGACATATCTGCTATTTTCGCTGGTGCTCACGAACGGTTCACTTTCCGCTATCTATGAACCTGGCGGCCTATTCATGTTACGCCCTTACGACGCCAATCATCTCTTCTTCAGCGTCACGTGCAATTAGCTGATGGGTCATGGGAATGGACCAGGACAGGAGTCGAACGATGGTCGTGGGCTAATCGTCCATCGGGGCTAGTGCACGAAGCGCCGCGAACGCCACGTATTCCCCGCGAACACGAGCCCCGCGCCCCAAAACACCGCCTTCCGCCTCGAGTATGGCAGACAATGTCACTTCTCGGTCCAAAGACTTCCTCCACCTTGAATATGAGTGGCTTGGTCGAGCGTTCGCTCGAGATTTGTCTCTTCCACCCACACTCGCAGGAGAGATATAAACCTTGATAGTGGTTCGTAATTCTGTTCGTTGGAACCTCCACCGACGTCTACACCACTTTTCTTTCGACAGAAACGTCCACATCTGACTGGTGGGGGGATGAAGGAGGCGACGGGTTTCTACGCTTCTGCTCGACTATCCAGCTGTTTCTGCGCAGATGTGCCTTGTTGTACTGCACTTACACTGGCTTCGCATTCGCAACGCCTTGAAGGTGGATATGAGCCCGTCATCGCTCTCCGAGTCGAGCGCCGGAAAAGGGGGACTGGAAGTCGACCATCTCGCCTGGGTCTCTTGGAACGTCAAAGCCGATGTTGTACACCTTGCTTTGAGTTCGAGGGAGCCATGGAAGTCCCTCCCCTGCTGTACCTTACTGATGGAATCATCAGCCGGTTGTGAGCTCGCACTATCCCCCAGCCCCTTGTCTGTGCTCGAGCCGCGCCTCGAGGTGGGGGAGGAGGATGCTGATGGAGCCGATTTTGCAGTGGGGGTGTGTCATGGGGGACATCTCGGCCATACCGTAGCCCTGGAGTGGTGATTTGGGCAGGGGCGGCGGTCATGGACACCTTCATATTTTATACCTTTCACTATGATAAATGGCCCTCTGATAAGTTTCCTCACGGCGGCGACGCGTCAGGATCATCGATTTTATCATGGATCTTTCGGACCGTCAGAACGTTGAAACTTTTTATATGTATCGGCTCATTCTCCAAAAAGTGTCAAGAAGCAAGAAATATGAGATTCATTGGACACCCTCACGTCCTCTTCCTCGTCTTTCGATTCCCAGTCATCTTCCTCGACCGTTTCCCTTTGGGTTTGGAGGTGGCGTTGGCTGGATTCCTGCTCTGCTCCAGGTCATCGATATCGTGGCGTCGCTTGTCTGTGACCCGAAGTAAATGGATGGCATAACGAGGATCAGCCTTCATGAGAGCTTTGACCATCATCTGAGGGACGTTCAGTGTGTTTTATTTCCGCGACAATAACAAAAGACTTACCCTAATGGCTGCATTATACTGTTGACGAGCTAGGGCCTGAGCAGCCCTCTGCACTTTTAGTTGGTGTCTGGGTGGTGTGTCAGACTTTGATGCCCAATCTCGATAGGATACAGAACACGAACTGAGGACGGTCGTTGGCACCACATGGCGCACTAACCCATTCGAAAGTCTTTGTAGTTTCAAATTGGGACCAAAATCTGTAAAATGCATCGACCTCATGCACTGCACTCGATGAGACAAGCTCTGCGAATTCGGGATCCCAAAGCCAATCTTGTCGAGTCCATATAGAGTGTGCGCAGCCAAACATAGGGAATTCACGCGTGGACCCCCAGCGGCGCTCGTCGAGAGCGAGACAGAGGAAAAAGTCTTCCATTCTGCGAAACAGACCCTGGAGACAAACGTGAACCCAATGATGGTAAACCCAAGGTAAACCGTCAGATTCAGAACTTACCTGTGCGTCGTGGTCGTCGCGGATATCAAACGCCTTTCCCGAAGTGGATTGAAGGAAGTCCGCGATGTCCGACATTGTTATTCCTGGATCTTTCTTGGACATCAAACTAGACTTTGCGCAATATTCCGCATACATAAAGCGCAATTTAGGGGGCTGGGAAATCTGCCAACAGAGGAGCCATTCCACGATGGCGTAGAACAGCTGCAAAATCAGAAAGCCCAGATCGTTATCCTTGGAGTGCTCTCTAGGTCCATGTTGCGAGGGAGGATCTGGGGAAGCGTCCCGTTGGGGTGCCCGTGCCTGCACGCGCAGTGTGCGGTCATATTCAGCTCGTTTCTGTTGACGCGACATCCGTCAACGCGCGCCCATGCTTGAGCCCCCAACGACGCACAACTCACTCGATCGTCGATCAAGGTCTGCATTAGACGAAAAATATCACAGGTCAAGAAACAAGCTTTGCACTGCTTTCAAAAAAAACTGACCTCGTACGCCTCCAACACGTGGGTAAACCGGCGCGTAGCCCCAGTGGCATCATTCAAGTTTCTATCGGGGTGGTGTTTGCGAGATTGGTTATGATAGGCTTTCTTAATCGCGGCGCGAATTATCCATGGGTTTATAGAACCAGACAGAGAGGATTGAACGCACCTTGATCTCGTCCTTTGTCGCGCTCCTCTCAACTTCCAGAACCTCGTACAGGCTCAACCGCTCAAAGTCACGGGTAGTTGACATCGGTTGAAATTGTGGCCCCGCAGGCGCTGAAAAAACTGGCTTTTCAAAATACTTCACGAGGTCAAAAACTTGGATATAAGGTTCACGTTGATGTGCACGGCCCCCCATGGGGCCCCAGCGACTTCGATTTTGGGGCTTCGATGGACACGTGCAGATCACGCTCTCAGAGCGCGACACGATTCCATCTAGTAGTAGTGTCGACACAATAATGTGGACGCGTCAAAAGTACTTGCTGACATCTTGAGTCGTCGTTCTGTCGGTCACGATTCCGCGTTGATTACGCGCTGAGGGAGGATCCAAAGTAAGTGATAAGATAGCTAGCTATACTTACCAGAAGGAGCTCTTAGACATCGTACTATGCAGATATTTCTTTGCGGTTGACTGGACTTGGACTTGGTTTGTTGAAGCCTGGGTCAATGGTAACGGCGGAAGTAAAGTTGAAGTCAGGTACTTCGTATCACAAAGGAAAGTAAAAGTACTCACAACCAACTCCAGCCAACTTCCCATTCATTACAAGATTTCTCCAGAGTCGGTCGAAACTATCTATTACTCGCTCTGTTCGTCTCGTCTCGAATCGGTCGGTCCCTGTTAACAGACGAAAATGAGAGCACCCATGGAGATTCAGGACGATGAGTAAGTGTTTCAAATATTCCAAAGGCTTCACCGGCCCATAGATGCAGCACAGATCTATGAGTGCGGTATGAGCGTCCTTGGAGGAGTACCCTACGGCGGCAACGAAAGGGAGCAAACAACGCGTAAACAAATTTGATCATACATTTTTGCCCGTTCCAATCTTCATTTCCCTGCCTCGTCCAAACAGAACCCCCAACCACAGCACAAATCGTCAGATTTTGACTGAAGGCAAATCAAAGAAAACTTGAAATAACATTGAGGATTTCCTGTCATT
>JABCKJ010000264.1:0-30458 GCA_018850815.1 Asterophora lycoperdoides
TTGAGGCGAAGGGCGGAGCAGGTTATGTTGCTTGCTGGGGATGGGAACATTTTCCAGATCGGGAATGTGGCTGTACACGTTATGTGTTATGGGGGACATAACAGGACATAACAACCCACAGGCATGAGACATGAGCCTGACGTTGTTGAGGGAGCTATCATCAGTATCTGCAGTTGCCTTCCAGCAAACTTTTGCGTCGATTTTGGACTTCGGATTAACCACATCCTCTCCCTCTTTCGTCGCAAGCCATTCCTTCCTAGTGCCTCTAATACCCCCTACTTTACCTACGAGTCTAAGGTGGAGTGGACCTTCGCCGATCTGCCGTTCACTAGGGAAGGTGGGGAGAGGGCGAAGCATCAGTGGGCGCGCCAGGGGATGCTACGGTCCAACGTCTGGGTGGATTGGGTGGCGGAACGAGCCCGGGTTTGCAGGCAGCTGGGAATGAAGGCGATATCAGATTGCGGAGATTGCGGCCGATACACGGGACTGGGGCTGCATCGGCGGCGTCGGGTCCCATGACCGGCTTCGCGATGGGCGCCACGGGGGATAATGCGTAAGATTGGACTGTCTTGAACCTTGATAGCTGTTGGACATGGCTTCTGACGGGCATTAGCATGATAGTAGCCCCATCTTGGAGAAATTGCTGTGCATGAATGTAGGCATACATCTGGATCATTTATATACAACCTGTATTTTATGTCGTCACACATATGATAGCCCGACAACTTTAATACTTCTCCGCCAGAACTAGAAGGAAATCTTGTCAGACATTTTCGCTTCTGAGGAAGAAAGATCGACGTACTCAGTGCGGTAAGTGATGTCCAGCCAGTGAATGGGTGGCTGGAAAGTAGTCAAAACAGGTGATTTTCTACCGTGACAAAAGGCACTCACCTCCTCTGACCGTTTCCAGTGGTTGGATCGTATTGTTCCCAGACATAGCCTGTCCGTTCGTATTCCTAGGAACGAGATTAGCCAACAGAAGTCAACGGTAGTAAATGGTACTCACTTTGAAGACATTATCCACAACATTCTTCCTAAGCTCCTTGTAGATCTCCTCCGCCCTAGCTTGATATGGGCCTGGTTGTGCAGCGTAGGTCTGTCAAACGCAAACATCAGCTCCATAGATCATCGAACGCCGTTGAACTACGGAAGGAATATTACAGTGTGGAGTGCCCTCAACACCAGGTAATTCATCTGCACCCAGATAGGCCCCTTCCAGTAGTTTTCGCCCTGGCCGAATTCAGGATGCGATGCTGATAGACTCCGGATGCCATATTGGGACCAGAGATGTTCGGGATCACGCAGGAGATCAAGGATGTGGCCGAGTTGGGGGGACGTGGGAGGGAGGAGCGAGAGGAAGAAGGGGAAGAGGGAGAGGTAGCCCTTGTGGCAGACGTGGTATGATTCATCTGGAGGAAATAAATGAACAAAGAACGCGACGAAGAGAAATATGGAGTTACCTTCGTCGTTGACGTTAACATCGCAGTACATCTTCTCTTCTTCATTCCAGTGCAAATCTGCACCATGATTGTCAATTTAGACGGCATATAATGCACCCTTTCCCAGACACTGACCATCGATGTTACCCAGGATAGCTTTCTCAATCTCCCCAAACGAATTCGCATCATCAACTTCCCCAATGTACCCTGCGATATCCTTCATCGTCCTCGTGAAGAACGCCATCCACGAAATCAAATCCAAATGCAACTCCCCTGCGTGTGGTGGCCCACGCGGGTAGTCGTCCATACCACTCGTCAGGACGTGAAGCTCCGATCGACCACGCCAGCGGTACCCCTCCGTCCGGGACCTCGCCACACGGGAGTACTGCTTGATCTGCCCGCGCTGCGTACGCCGGAACCACTCGTAGTGCCGTTTAAGGGGGTTGTAGATCGACTTGAGGAAGGATAGGGCGAGCTCGGGAGACTCGAGGTATTGGCTCCCAGTTGCAGTGGCTGAGGAGAAGGCCGAAGTGCCGGGGGTGAGGGGGACCTGGGCGTCGCCGGGCATTTCCAGGCCGAGATATTGCGCGGAAGGTCCGGTAGAGGGGTCAGCATGGCCTTTGATACGGGAGATGAAGGCGGTGACAGCCATGGCGAGCGTTGGCGGGTTAGCGTAGTTGGGGACTTGGGTTTGGAACTCCTGGGGGACTTTGCTCCGGGCTTCCTCACCGAGGATCTGCTCTCGTGCTACCCAGCCGTCGTCATCAATTAGGCCAATCCAGTCTTTCAGGATTTCGAGGCTACCAACACAAATGGTGAGGTCAAATCAAAACCCGTATATCGGTATGCACTGACCTGAAGTCGTTATCCCATTGACCGATATGCAATAGGTGAAAGCCTTCATCCCTGTAGTGATTTTCAGCATGTGACGAGCACTAGTAGACGCAGAATTACCAGTAGAAGCCTCGAGGGAAAAAACTACGACTGGGGGTAGCGGTCAGTAATGCCTTAGGCTCAGTCAACCGGCCACCTGCTTGTCCAGCACTGCCATCCTCTTCCTGGTCGTCACTGGAGGTCGCCTCCTCGTCCTCGTCCCATTCATACGAGAACTTGCGGTTCACGATGGATGTGCCATAGAAGTAACCAACGCCGGCGAGGAGATTAGACGTGATGGCTTTGGAAAAAGCTTCGAGCGACTGTTCCTTGTCTTTGGGGTAGTCTGAAGGGTGGGGGAAGACGGAGCGGAAACGGTCGTTGTAGGATGCGACCAGTGCTGGGATTCCTTGGTCCAGAATTGATGCTGAGTGGAGAGATAAAGTTTACGTTTACGCCAAGGTAAATAAAAAAAGGGATAGACGTACTGCTGAGCTTCTGCTTGGAGCTTGCGCTTTCAAAGAAAACATCGTATTGGAATTCCCCGTCGAATAGTTTTTGGACAGCGAAAAGGTTGCTACCCGTATATACCTCGTCGGGAAGCTGGAGCGTGTATGATGGATCTGGGGGTCCAGTCGCAGGATCTTGATAGGGAGCGACAACTTCCCGCGCTCGGTCAAATAGCGACTTCAAGATTGTATCTGTAAACGGGTGTTAGAATCATATGCATGTCGAAGACGGTATTGATCGACCTTTGGCTTGCCAGATGTGGCCAGCAGGAATAGGCCGGCCCACGAAGTGAGTTTTTCCTATTCGCTCTGCAAACGCGTTGGCGTGCGGCCCGTTAGCGAGGACCTTGTTGTTAGGGCCTGCAAAAAAGGATTAGTAATTGAATAAACAGAAACCGCGTGGATGTACCATCGACAACGCGAATGGTGAATTCGTCGAGTTCTGGGGTAGAACCCGCTAGCCTGAATTCGCCTTTGATGCCCTGAAAATCGCGGTTGGACGCGAGTCGAACGAAATTAGGTCTAGGTGCGTACATTTTCGTCCTCGTCTGTCTCCATTTCTAGGCCACCAAGCCCCTCAAGTCCGAAGTAGAAAATGGTGGAAATACGGGACGGCGCATCTATGCAGTGTAAGAAAGATTGGTGCAGGTTACAGTGGTGATGACAGACCGGGATTGATGGGTTCTCCCTTCACTCGTGCAGCCCAACTGCCTCCGTGGTCTCCACCAGCAACTTTGAGGAACTCTGTAGTGAGCTTGACGTTGTTTGCGCTGTCGCGAATGACCTGGACGCCGCCTTGACGTGTATCGTATTCCGTCCAAGTGTAGCTGTCTAGTTTGTCGCCCTGGTCGCACGCATGGCGCGTTTCTGAGTGCGCGGAGAGGTGAGATGAGCGCGGAAAGTGTTTCATTTGGAACTCACGGGTGATGGACTTGTAGTCATGAGTGCCAAACCACAAAAGTCCGGTCATGAGCGACTGGGGGATCCTAGGGCGGAGGCCAAAGTATAGATTTGGCCTGTAGGGGCCCCAGAGAAGGGTGTCATTGGTGTCCGCTGAGAGGACCAGCTGGGCCAGGGAGAGCAGCAGCAGCTGGCTACCAGGCTTCATGGCGGTACAACGGAGAGCAAACGCTCGGGAGTCGGAGAACTGCAGTGAATCTGATCGGAGTGATGGGGGCACGTGACTTGCGATGGGCTGACGAGTTCAAGTTGGAGCAAGGTTCAAGTTGTAATTTACTTATACATTTGGCCAGCATGGCCCCCACACTCCTTTCAAGTCCTGCTTATCACCACCAGGCTCCGCCAACGTCCCCTTCTTTGCAGGTCCCAAATGTTTTCATCGTTCCCCCAGAGGAGGAGGGTCCTGCATGGCTCTGTTTCGATGCAACAAAGGCACCACTCCAACTGGCCACTGCCCCCGACATCACCTTCCTCGACAACGCGCTCACCATGTTTCACACCAATTCGCAAACACCTTTCTTTCATCCCGATGCCGGTGGTCCATTTGCCTCCCACAACGGAGGTGGCACGCCCGCGAAGAGTTCAGAGACACGGTCGGTGTTGGATGACTTGATGGACGGGCAGTACCCTGATTCCGACGACGAAATGGAGATTGAAATGGGCATGGCCATGGAACAGGAAATGCGGAGTGGTGGGGGCAGAGAATCTGGGAACGATTCGGAAGTCGTAGAGGTCATCAAGCTCAGAAGACATGGAGGACATGACCAGCACTATCCTCGAGAGTCTCCCCCGAAGGCCTCAAAATCTTTCAGGTCTCGTGCTTCCAAGGCATTCAGGTCTCTTCGCAACGTCGGGAAAGGCACGATACGCTTGAAACCCAAGGCTCAGGATGTGTTTCCCTCTGACTCTAGGGAGCTTCCGTCGAGAAGCAACACGCCTACAATGTCTCGCCGTAGCTCCGCCGTCTTCTCCCAGCTATTCTCTCCTCCCGCCAATTCAGCACGCTCTTCTGTGTCCTCCTTCGAGGCCGCGCGGAGTCAAACCCAAGCTCCTCCTGTGACATCTTTTTCGCCACCCTCCCATCATTCACACGAATCCCACTCTAGTTCCCGCCCCTCATTGACATCCCCGTCTTCCATGACTTTTGATCACCAGGATATCCGAAGTCCGTCTCCCACCCCATCAACGCAGACGAAATCGAACAGGCGTCGCTTTTCGATGCTGAGCCTGCAGCGAATGTTCTCCTTTTCGGGCGACGAATTTTCTGAGGGCCTAGGCTCGCCGACATCCATGTCCCGCGACTCGACTGGCCCGTCGTCTACGTCGTCTGCCGGACCAGATACACCTACCGACGAGTCGACCCCGCTTCCATCCCACCACTTCGCACCGGAGGACTATGTGCCCCTCACTACTCCAAAACCTGGCCATAGTGTGACACACGAGCAGGGCGATATTAGCTTCGAAATGAGATTAGACTCGCTACATTTCGAGTCGTTGTCTTTCGATGCTGATAGATTTTGAGTTAGACTTTTGATCTCTTTCACTCGTTGTTTTATTACGCTGTTCACTCTTCCATCGCCCACCGTTCTGCATGTCGTATCTTCCTACGATTTCTACATAGGTGCCTCCTCCATCAATCTCTCATAGTCCTCGACCATCTTGCTTGCTTGCTCGCTTGCTCGCCTGCTCGCCGCGCGACCTCGATTCAGTTTACGTTCAATCATGACCTTCTTTCACACGTACTCGCATTCCACATTCCATGTCCACCCCGCATCCCATAGCTATACCTACCTGCGCAATCTGGATCTCTATTACATATACCATGTATATCATTGCTGTCTTTACAGTACCACTCCAATCCAGGTCCCATTCAGCACATAAGTAAGTACCGTATGATGATTGCGGATTACTGTGATAGCGTTTAATATCAGTCAGCCTTCCAAGCTCGCAGCAAAAGAGGAATGTACCGGTAACGACAAGCTGTGCTGCGGCGCCACGCACGCTATGTGCTCTCGTCGCGCAGGCGTCGGTGGCGTCACCATCACCTGCACTCCAGTCCCGCCCTTCTTGTCCACATCGCCGAATATCACCGGGCACGAGGGGGATACGTGTAGTGAGGAATCTGAGTTGGTCGATGAAGAGGGACTAATAATCCATGCAGCCATCGAGGAGTTGTGGCGAATGTGGCGCTGGCGCGTGAACCCGCGGTTCCGCGTGCCGAGGCAGAGGGAGAGGATAACGACGCCGAAGACGGTTAGGACCATGAGGCCTCCAATAACTATGGCGAGGATTGCGACTGGGAAAGGTTAGTTGGGGACATTTCTGATATGGGAAGAGAGGGGACATGCTTGGGGTGAGGTGGAGAGGTGGCATTGAGGTAGTCGGAGTTGGGAGTTGGGAGTTGGACTCAGCTGCCTGTGGTAGTTCGGGAAAAGTGGTAAGCTTGGAGAAAGAGGAAGGCTTCCACCCAGGCGTCGACTTGGAGCTTGGTGGCTGACAGGCTCTATTTCGAGAATCGCGTGACCGAATAAGGTTTGGGCAAGCAACATTTATGTCTCGCCATTGCCGGTCAACGAAGGCGGCGCGAAAATGCGCTTTCTAGGAGAAAATCGACAATAGAACCCAAATAGATCGATCTATAGTCCATCCCCGTGCCTGTCCGTCTCATCGTCCACACCAGGTTCCAGTACTATCTATATCAACCAAGAAGACGTGCCGAAAGTGAGGTTCAAAATTTCTTCAATTGTATAGACCAGATATCGAAGGATGTTGATCTCCGCAAAAGCGTAGACGATTGCAAGTCCAAGTGATTTCGAGGCCTCTTTTTGCGCCACGCAATCTTCAACGTGAAGTCCAAAAGACTCCGAGGCCTCTTTTTGCGCCACGGACATGCAATCTTCAACGTCTTTTCAACTGAACATTGAAGGCCGTTCCTTGAGCGCAAGAATGCAGACTGGCCACCAAAGTTGGCGAATAGTAACAACAAGAGCACCGCAAAGAAAGGAGTACAACAGACAAGCGATGCCTAGAGAAGAGTGATACATGGTTTGTGAAGGCCTGAGAGACATTCGGGGACATGTCGTGGACCTCTCAGCAGACTCTCACGACTTTGGCGGCTATATCAAGGTTATACTTGTATCTATTATCAGCTTGAGGCCGATCAAACAAACGACAACACACAACTTTGTAGGCTGCTGCTCTCTCCCATCCCGCTGCCTTCTTTCGATACGGATGGCGGAAAACATATACAGCAAAGGGACCCGCGTCTGGTTCGAGGATAAAGATCTTGCATGGATATCCGCAGAGGTATCCTCTGTTACGAAGGGTCCGGACGATGCCTTTAAGCTCGTCTTTACTGACGAACGCGGCAAGGTTACCTACTTTCCACATGACATGCTCTCAGAGTATCGCTAACTTCGGTGCAGGAAATCATCATCAACACGACCGGGAAGGATATCAAGGATGCAAAAGAAGGGCTGCCTCCGCTACGCAATCCCCCGCTGCTGGAGACTGCCGATGATTTGGCAACCCTCTCTCATCTTAACGAACCATCGGGTACGAGCATCTGTACGACTTTTAGTTGCATAAACTCATCAGGCATCCTAGTTCTACATACCATTCGCAATCGCTACGCGCAACACAGTATCTACACGTACAGTGGTATTGTGCTCATTGCTGTCAATCCTTTCCAACGCGTCACTCTTTATGGTCCGGAGATCATTCAGGCCTATAGTGGAAGGAGAAGAGGGGAGCTCGAGCCGCATTTATTTGCAATTGCAGAGGACGCGTATACCGCCATGAGGAAGGAAGGCATGGGGCAGACGATCATCGTTTCGGGAGAGAGGTACTTGGCTTTCGCACTTCCTTTACTCAAGCGCTCTCCTAACACCCGTTCAGTGGTGCCGGAAAAACTGAATCTGTGAGTGTTTCAAGCCCCTAAGGTCAACGTACGCTGCAACGTCGGTGCTAGGCCAAATTCATCATGCGATATCTTGCCTCTGTGAACCCCCCGGATTCCACCTCCAAAGCAAAGACAAAGTTCTCTCTCGACGACTCCAGCGAGATTGAGCGACAAATTCTTGCAACAAATCCCATTCTCGAGGCATTTGGTAACGCCAAGACCACAAGAAACGATAACTCCTCTAGGTTTGGTAAATACATTCAGGTGCGTTTCCCTTACCTATATTCAACGCGGATAATAACAATATCTTCATAAGATCCTCTTTGATGGAAAGCAAGAGATCGTTGGTGCCCGCATCCGAACATATCTGCTGGAGCGATCGCGTATTGTCTTTCAACCGCTCACAGAGCGCAACTACCATATCTTCTACCAACTATGCGCCGGCGCACCCCTTAAAGAACGTAAAGATTTAGGCCTTGACGCGGACATCACCAAATTCCAGTTCTTAAAACAAGGAGGCCCTTCATCGACCCCCATCGCAGGTGTGGACGACGCCGAGGAATTCCGAGCCACTCAACAGGCGCTGTCTACTGTTGGAATTTCTGTCGAGAAGCAATGGGCAGTATTCCGTCTTTTGGCCGCCCTCTTGCACCTGGGGAATGTCAAGATTACTGGGATGCGTAACGAAGCAGCTCTTGACGATGCCGACGCTGCACTCCTGCTGGCGACGAGGTTCCTCGGCGTCAACTTGGCGGAGTTCAAAAAGTGGACAGTCAAAAAACAAATCATTACGCGCTCGGAGAAGATTGTCACTTCTCTGAATGTAGCGCAGGCGACAGTGGTCAGGGACAGCGTGGCTAAATTTGTTTATGCCTGCATGTTCGAATGGCTGGTGGCCATCGTCAACGAGAGTTTGGCAGGCGAGAATGGAGATGCCGCTGATCGGGCGGAGATGTTCATTGGCGTTTTGGATATTTATGGATTTGAACACTTCCAGAAGGTCAGCAAGTACATGCATAGCAAGTTCGTTTTGCTGTCTGACATAATGACGATAGAATTCCTTCGAACAATTCAGCATCAACTACGCCAACGAGAAACTTCAACAAGAGGTTTGGCTGCACTTGTTGTCGCCTCGAATGCATTTAGTTGACGAATATGTTCTAGTTCAACTCGCACGTTTTCAAGCTTGAGCAAGAGGAATACGTTAAGGAGGAAATCAACTGGACCTTTATCGACTTTTCGGACAATCAGCCTTGCATCGACGCGATCGAAGGGAAACTGGGTGTTCTTGCCCTCTTAGACGAAGAGTCTCGCTTACCATCGGGCAGCGACTCGTCATTCCTCCAGAAGCTGAACAGCCAGCTCCTAGCGAAACCCGAGTTCAAGACGGTGTACAAAAAACCCCGCTTCGGCAACTCTGCCTTCACGATCGCGCATTATGCATTGGATGTCACCTACGAAGTGGAAGGCTTTTTGGAGAAGAATAGGGACACAGTCCCCGACGAACATATGGCCCTCCTCGCTGCCACCAAAAACCCTTTCCTCAAGGAAGTTCTCGATGCTGCCCTCAACTCGACGAGGGAGACCGCAAAATCCCCCGACAGTCCTTCCCCCGCTTTCTCAGATTCTGGGAGCACGGGATCCCGGCGTTCATCTGTTATCCCAGACCCCGGACGCCAATCGTTTGTCGCTCAAAGTTCTGGTGCCGGTGGTGCTGCGAAACGACCTGGTGCCGCGAATAAGAAGCCGACCCAGGGTTCCATTTTCAAGGCCTCATTGATAACCCTCATGGAGACGCTAAGCGTCACAAATGTCCACTACATTCGTTGTATTAAACCGAATGAACAGAAAAAACCTTGGGAGTTCCAACCTCAGCAGGTCCTGGGTCAGTTGCGAGCTTGCGGTGTCCTTGAGACAATTCGCATCAGTTGTGCTGGATATCCTACTCGATGGGTGTACGAGGAGTTCGCAGAGCGGTGGGTGATTGTCTTCTATTTTTTTTTCGCGTACGCTCATATCTGGCCAGTTATTACATGCTGGTGCCGTCCTCGGACTGGCAACCCATGATTCAGGCCATGGAGCTTAAGCGCCTTTGTTCCCTCATCCTCGAGAAGACTATCGCTGATCCGGATAGGTATCAAAACGGTCTCACGAAGATCTTCTTCCGTGCTGGCATGCTCGCCGCCCTGGAGTCCCTCCGCTCTGAACGGTTGAATGCCATGGTCACCGTAGTCCAGAAGAACATGCGCAGGCGCATGGCCGTTAAATACTACCAGAATCTCCGGCACTCTACCATCAAGATTCAGACATGGTGGCGTGGCGTCCTTGCAAAGAAGCTCGTAGAGTCCATTCGACGCGAAGTTTCCGCTATCCGACTGCAGAATGGGATCAGGCGCTTCATACAACGAAAGTATTTCTTAGATACCAGGCGGGCGATTACCCTTTTCCAGAGTCGTAAGTGCTAATTTTGGCAGATCTGCAACACGCCTAACTTTGCTGGCAGGTGTGCGTGGTGCGCAAGCGCGAAAGTTCTATGTCGAGGAGAAGAATGGTCAGGCTGCATGTCTTTTGCAGTCTCTCATCCGTGGCGTGTACGTTCATGACTGGTCTTCATCCTGGATGCATGTTCATGACTTGAATTATTTAGCTTCGCTCGTCGGTTATTCCGCACTGACGTCAAGCATGTGGTCTATCTCCAATCTTGCGTCCGTCGCCGTTTGGCCCGAAAGGAGCTCAAGGTCCTGAGGGCAGAAGCGCGGTCCGTATCTAAATTCAAGGAGATATCCTACAGGCTGGAGAACAAAGTCGTCGAGTTGACCCAAACTCTCCAACAACGGACGGCGGAGAAGAAGCAACTCCAAGCGCAGCTTGCAGAACTCGAACAACAACTACAGCAGTGGATCAATCGCCACGAGGAGGCGGATACGCGCTCGAAGACCTTCCACACGTCTTTGATTACGGCTGAGGCAGAGCTAACTCGTCGGGACGAGCTCTTGTTGGCTAAGGCCGATGTCGAGAAACGACTGGAGGAGGCTATCGCCAAGGCTGCCGAGAAGGAGGATATCATTCAGAAGTTGACCGATGACCTCATCCGACAAGCCTCGCAGCTGGAAACTCAACAGCGGGCCATCGAGTCAGCGCCTGCTCGCAACCAGGAGGACAACTCCGTGATCATGACCCTCAAGAACGAAGTCAGCAGTCTTCGCGAACAGCTCAACCGTTCCAATGCTCTCAACGCTCTCACCCGTGGCGCTCGACCTGAACCCCCACTCTCACCGACATTCGCACCCAACTTGCGCCTTGGAGAGGCCACGCCGAACGGCAACGCCAACCCAAATGCAAACGGAGGAGCCCCTGTTCAACGTCACCAACGACGGCACAGCTCTGCTGGCGTGTTCGCTCTTGGACCAAACGATTACCGTACCTCGACGGACGAGATGATCATCGATGTAAAGAAGAGTCAAGCACTGACCCCCCGCGCCGTCTCTGTCGCTTACAACGGCGAAGACACTTTCCGATTCCGCGGGTCGAACGGACTTCCCGATATTAGGGATCTCGACGACCCGGCGGAGGAGAAGATTCGCCTCATGCAGGACGTCAAGCGCCTGGACGAGGATGTGCTCGACGGCCTTATCCGAGGTCTCAAGATTCCTGCTCCCAGCCTGACCAATCCTTCGGCCGTCAAGGAGATCTTATTCCCCGCCAACCTCATCAGTCTGGTCACTAACGAGATGTGGAAATATGGTCTTATTCAAGAAAGCGAACGCTTCTTGGCGAACGTCATGCAGACAATTCAAAGTCACGTTATGGTGCGTATTCCCAGCTGGTACATGTATTCTATGTTAATATTTTCTGTGAAAGTCCTTCAACGGCGAGGAGGCCATCGTTCCTGGCATCTTCTGGCTGTCCAACGTCCACGAGATGTTGTCCTTTATTTGCGTCGCCGAGAGCGACATGCTTCAAGGCATAGGTCCCGGAGAGGAGAACGCCGTCCGGCCTTTCGATTGGAACGATTACGAGCGTCTCGTGTCTGTGGTTAAGCACGATCTCGACAGCCTAGAGTACAACATCTACCACACCTGGATGCTGGAAACAAAGAAGAAGCTGTCGAAGATGGTCATCCCGGCTTTGATCGAGAGCCAGTCGCTGCCAGGCTTTACTACCAGTGATGGTGGCGGTCGTCTGTTCAACCGTATACTCAACGCAAATAGCCAGCCTGCGTTCAGCATGGACGATATCCTGAACCTTTTGAATAAGGTGTGGAAAAGCTTAAAAAGCTACTACATGGAGGAGTCGGTCGTACACCAGGTAGTTACCGAGCTCCTCAAACTCATCGGCGTCACAAGCTTCAACGACCTTCTCATGCGACGGAACTTCTCTTCATGGAAACGCGGTGAGTTCAATGTGCAATGTACACATTCGAAATTGTTGACTTTTTTTGTCCCTCAGCCATGCAAATCCAATATAACATCACGCGCATTGAAGAGTGGTGCAAGTCACACGATATGCCGGAAGGTACTCTACAGCTTGAGCACTTGATGCAGGCCACCAAACTGCTACAGCTGAAGAAGGTACGCCTGAACGACACGCTGGGATGATACCTGCTGACATCGCCCTCCTAGGCGACTGCCGCTGACATTGAAATCATTTACGATGTCTGCTGGATGTTAAGTCCCATGCAGATCCAACGAATGTGCACGAATTATTACGTCGCAGACTACGAGGTAAAGTCGACGCATATCCATTTGTTGGATAACACTGAAAAGCCTTCCAGAATCCTATTTCCCCCGATATCTTGCGTGTTGTCGCTGCACGTGTGCAAGCTAATGACCGAAATGACCACCTGCTCCTCTCTCCGGAAACAGAGGAAGTAGGCCCGTACGAACTCCCTCTTCCTCGTGAAGTGTCCGGGCTGGAGACTTATGTTCCCGCCTATCTTAATGTGTCCCATCTCAGACGTCTTGCCGCACTGGTTTCATAGCTTTGATCATTTTCTCGCTCGGATTGTCTGTCTTCTATCTATCCTATACCTCGCATTGTTGGATAACCTTACTCGCATTGCTGTATTAACCCAGGTTAATGGAGGGTTCGCTGAACGAATACCTGCTAAATAGATTTTATTCTGCACCGGGACAGGTTTGGATGCGAGTTATGGCTAGTGTATCCCCGTCTTCGACTTGATCGACGATAGGTTTGTCGTTGCGTAGTACTTGGGTCTCGCCGCTGGCAAGTACCTTTGTCAGTTGCAGACCAGGGGCCTGGAAGCGAAATCAGATATGGGCAAGTTGGGACAGATGATGACATGCAGAGTTAAGCGATCTCATCTTGGCCGCAAGGAAATCGAGAACCCGACCTGTGACCATCGTCTACGCCTCAGGTCAGTTGTTGATTTGGATGCATCGAGGGGAGCGAACCTTGCGAAACCAGAAGACCTGTTCGGGGCCTCCGTCGTTCGTGACCTTGACGTGCACCCGCTGGTCTAACGGCGTGGACGATGGCCCGTCCTTCGGGTCACCCGGCGTTGCGCGGTGCCGCATCTTCATCAGCTCGACCTTGCGGTACTGTGCCAATTTTACAGGGTCGGTGGGCACTTTCGCGATGCGTGGAGACACGGTCTTTTTGCCCGAAGATGCAGCAGGGAAGTTTTTGGCTAGCAGCGCACGCGCAGTCGCGGATTTCTCTGGTGGTTCAGGAACCTTGACTGGGCATGAATGGGACGAGGGGTGACGATGGCTGGGATGCGCAGTGAATGAGCAGGAGTAGGGGATTTGGGCGCGAAGGTAGGGATTTACACGGCACAGAAGGACTTGTGGCATTGCGAACACGTCGGTATACAGTCCGCAATGGATTTGTAGGCATTGAGGCTGGGCTGAGAACAGACGTCGAGCTCGCAGCGTTGTAGTTTGTCGAATGGTAGATTGGCAGTGACAAAAACATAGGTACAATGGTGAATCTCTGGAGAGATGTGGGCGCTACAGAAGGACTTGGTACAGCGGCAAGCGATGGGCAGGAAGTCTTGCTCGATGCAGGACCCATGAGAGCATTGAGAGCCTACATTCAGGAGAGGCTTTGCTTCCGACATTAGTGTATGTAGTGGTTACGTTCAAGGATGTGCCCGCAGCCGCAGCCACTTTCTTTATCTCCCCCATCTTCATCATGAATATCATCGTATGTCGTCGCTTCCTGGATTTACTTCTCTTAATGACATACCTCCAGGAAACCCTCTTTGGCCGCACAGTGACCCCAGCAGAGCGCCTGCGCCAACACCAACGGTCGCTCGCCAAGGCCCAACGCGAGCTTGACCGCGAACGGGGGAAGCTAGAACAAAGCGAGAAGAAATTGATCCTGGATATTAAGAAGAGCGCAAAAGCCGGCCAGCTCGTACGTCCCTACTCCGCGTTCCAGGGCGCCTGTTAAAGCAGGAACAGAATGCGTGTAAAGTTATGGCCAAGGACCTTGTGAGGACCCGGCGCTATGTACAGAAGTTCTACCAGATGCGCACGCAGCTACAAGCTGTGGGATTGCGGATACAAACGCTACGGAGTAATCAGCAGATGGCGGACGCGATGCGTGGGGCAACGAGGGTGTGTACCACCTGGATAATTGTACTTTGAGACTAACGTTTGTGCTGTAGGCAATGGCGTCTATGAATAGAGGTCTCAACCTACCGGGCATACAGAAAATTATGAACGACTTTGAGAAGGAGAGCTCGATGATGGACATGAAGGAGGATATGATGTCGGATGCGGTCGACGATGTAATGGACCAGGAGGAAGACGAGGAGGAGGAAGGTGACAAGATCTTGAAAGAGGTCTTGGACGAGATTGGTGTCAGCTTGTCGCAGCAGGTACGCCCGTCTATCTCTCCATCTCCTTGCCCCTTCACAGTCGTGCTCATACATCCTACTAGCTTACAGATGCGCCCACGGGCATTGCGACAATATCATCACCACTCACAAACCGACAACCTGTTGCGCTGGGTGAGTCCATTGGACAACCGTCACGGCCTGGGGATGATCAGGGCTCTGGGGACGCGTCGGGGGGGATGTCGGACGAGGATGCCCTGCAAGCCAGGCTAGATGCCCTGCGACGAGGTTGATGCCTGTTGCTCATATATACACTAACTGTATTTTTGTTTTACAAGGAACTCTCCCGTTATTAAGATCATGAATCATAGCTTCAGGCCAGCGATCGCGCGTGCCTCTGTGGAAGTCAACTTCCAGGTTATTCCCGAACTGTTGTAAAACTCGTCCACGTCTTCCTCCTGTTCCAGCCAATACCATTCAGACGATCGTATGACTATGGCTCGACCCCACACTCACATTTTCGAGATTCAGCAGCGTTGAAATCTGCTGTAGCCGCACAAACTTCTCTCGTGCGTCACCGAACGCCGTCTGAGAGGCCAGGTATGCTGTGATGGACCTTAGATCTCGGTCAAACCGAATCGCGCCCAGCTATTATGATGTGGCCAACTGTTCAGTTGTCTGACCGGTTCTTGGACAAAACATACCTCCGTGAACTTGAGCGTGGTTATATACTTCTCCCAAGGTCGGAGCACCACGTCGAGCGTGAGGCCAAAGAAAAGCCGATAGTTATTATCCGTAAAGGTTTCCTTCACGAGACATGATTAGAAACATTTTATTCACGTATTGGAGTGTTACCTTGTATCCGTCGACGAGGCTCTCCCATGCTTTTACGAAGCGTTTGCGAACAGCGTCATGATATTCGGCGGTGGAGTATGCATCATCGTCCAGCACGTACGATGTGTCTTTGTATACCTCCGGAATGAGAGTCCGTAACTTGGGCCGCATTAGTTGGTTGAACATTTGCTCTATCCCCAGCTGTGCACCGCAAGACGCATCAGGCGACGAGGGAGGAAGAAAAGCAGTTGAGAACGCACTCTGAGTGAAGAGCGCAGCTTGTCCGCAACATCTGAGAAGGCCGTCAAGTGGTTCTTGACGGCGGGCTGGTTCACCGTCGTGAAGTGCTGACTGATCGTCTGGCTTTCACTCAGGTCACGCATCAGACGCTCCAGATGCGACGAAGAGATGTCGAGGTCGTTGAGCATAGTCTGCCGCTCATGAACACAAGGTACTCATGACACACAGGTTTGACAACTCACAATGAAGGCGACACGCAGATCCCGCTCAGCCTTCTCCCCTCGTGAGGCAGGACCAGACGCGCCGGTGTTGCGATACACGTCGTCCAGCTTCTTCTTGATGATGCCGATGTAGTCATGTTCCAATACGTCGCGTAGTTGGTCCAAAGTGGACTCGACACCCTTGGGTGACCCAGTGGAGAGGAGCCGGGAGATAACTATCTTCAAGATGTAGAACACGTCATCTGGGGTGGTGGTTGTGGGAGGAAGCTGTAAAATGTCGGTGCTTGAGAGTCGATGCGCCTGACGTGGTTGAAGCGGTCAGCATATAGAACGGGAAAGGTGGCGGGGAAGGAAGAACCTTGTCAATACTCGTTCTGGTATACCAAATTTCGAGTGGAAAATAGTATGTTGTGATCAACCAGTCAAAGAGCCGAAAAGACTCAGTAGAGTCAATATACGAGGTATCATGGACAACCGCGGCGTTCTCTTCAGGCTCTTCAGGCTCGTTCTCTGGGGTATTGGGATTTGGGGTATCGCTCTGTAGAAAAACATCAGGAAAGGCGCCATGAAGCGTAAGGAATCGGCCATACACCAAGGGACTCAATCAGGAATTTCTTGAACAGGCTCCACCGTCCCACCATTCCCGCAAGCTCCGAAAGCACTCTATCAATCTCTCGCGGATCAACAGCGGCCTCGTCAGGATTCATCGACGCTGGTGGACGCCTGTTGATCGGCACAAACAATGGTATCGGTGGGTTGTTGGAGATGTCTACCAGCTTTGAGCGTCGTTAGACTGAATTTACGCAGCAAAACATCGGCTTAGGATGATGGGTAAAATGAACGCACCTTGCGCTTCATCTGACGCTCCTCCTCCCAGCCCTCAAAGATGCCTTTCACCACACGGTCACATTCGGATAAAAGGCGCTTGGCGACGTTCTGCATCTTGCCCGGGCCGTAGTATTTTTCAACGACCGGCTGGTGCTGGTCCACAATCATGGCTATGCTTTCAAAGAGCGCGGTCAGGGCGGTGATGTAATAGAGAGGCGAGGAAGCTGAGCATACAATATGTCAAATAGATGTAGGAATACGTAGAATGTGCTTACTTTTTGCGGATGCGGGTGCTCGGACACGGACGAGATCTACCACGAAAGACGCGTATGCCTCGAGTCCCTCATCCTCCCAACCTATAGCTGGGAACAGTTTGAAGAATCGGCTGGTCGCAGTGGAGTCGCGCGACTGTGACGACTGCTCGAAGTTACGTCGGAATATCGCAAGGAGCTTTTCTCTCGTTTCTTGGAGCGTTTGGGCTGGGGGTAGATGGCTTTCCGAGGTTGGCTGGGCTCGTTGGTCAGAATATTGCAAAGCACAGAATTAACCGGTGAACGAACGACGGCAGATTCTGCGAATGCGCCAGAAGTCACTTCTATTGGTAGAGCCATCGCTCTAGCACAGTGTCGAGTCGCGGCTTCCCAATCTTGGTTGTCGATCGCCGATTGGAGGTCTGCCAGCGAGGACTGCAAGACGTGTCAACAATTGAGGGCATGTGGAAGACTGGGCCATGCGCACTTTGAGTTCCATGACCTGGGCGACACGATCGCCCGCTTCCCGCACACGCCCCATTTCATCGTCGAGGGACCGGACACGGCCACCGACCCGTTCAGCTGTCTTGGCCGTCGTGGAGACCTTGTGAGAGAGCAGCTCTGCATCTTGAAGTAGAGAGTCGACGTGCGGCACCAGGGAGTTGAGGCGGTTCAGAGACTGTAAGATAGGTTCACGGGCATTGAGGAGCTCGGTTAGCGAGCTAGACTGTTCCGATTCCTCGGACTGCAGCGCGGAAAGACATGAGAGGATTTCTGGGAGAGAGGTAAGGGAACGGGGATCGAGGCGGAGGGATTTTGTAGGCAGGGAAAGGGGACTGAGGGGACTGGGCGACTCTGAGTCTGATGCAGCCACAGACATGAGCGCGTGCCAAATGTATACATATGCATTTGTACATAAATAAAATAATGCGGACTACAATCCGAATGTTTATCTCTTGGAATCTGCGTTCACCATGTCCGACGTTCTGACGAACATCGCGCGGCCAAAGACATCCGCCACGCTCACCGTACGAATAATCAAGTCCTTCGAATATCGTACAGAGCGCAGTCTCGTTCTCCACGAGCAGAATCTCAAGACTACCACTGTAGGCGACCTCAAAGACATCGCCCGCAAAGGTATAACCTCTTTCGGATCACTGTGCAGGAACACACCTCGAGCATCTTACCCCAGCCGTACAAACACAGCCTGGCTGGAAGCCGTACCGTAACGTCACCCTAGGTGTGCATGTCGAGTAAATTAAAATCATCTTGCGCATCTGACTTAGAGCAGATACGCTCAAGCTCTATACCACGGCCCATGGCGCCAAGGTAACAAGATCTACAAGGCTGCTTCGTGTGCTGATCTCGGGCAGACCACAAATCTCATTATAAACCTTGACAATGACCACTGGATCTTGGATGATGACCAGAAAACTCTCGCCGAGCTTCAATTTGGTACGCAGAGTTACTTGTGATCTTGATTCTTTTTATCTGACCCCCATCGAAGAGAACGAGACAGAGGTCAGCTTCTTCAATCGCGAGCTGTACGAGCAGTTCAAGAAGAACCCCACGGTGCGCCGTCATTCACGCTCGCAGACAACTTTTCTGACGCCTGTTTTCTCTAGACGAGCTGGGACTGACGGTGCTGATCGGACTTGGGACTGCTCAGGCCTGAACTCGTCGGTCCGACGGTTCTCTAACATTTAATCCACTTACATGTTGAATTCCCCTAATGTGCTCCTCATATCATCATGCTGTAAACCGTACATATTATATTGCGATGCGATGTGTATGGACTGTGGCAACAATTGAACAATGGAGTGGAACTCTCTAAGATGCTATATAGCATGCGCATACCACTACTGGTTGGCACACTGAACCCTTGGCTCCTCCGTATCCTCGTCCATGCGGTCGTCCGTTGCCACATTGCCCCTCGTCCGGGTATCCGTGCTGTCTAGGCTGACCTCCTCCAGAGTGATGTTTTTACCAAACGTCTCCACAGGGTTGCGTGGTGGCAGCGCCTGCTCGAGCAGTGGAATCACCTCTACGTCTATCGACTCAGGGAACTTGACGCCCAGCTTGACGTAGAGGTCACCGGGCTCGTGGTGCCGTTGTGAAGGCATGCCTTGTCCGTGGATGACTTTTAGGTCACCTACCAAAGAAACCATGTCAGATTGAGCGGAGACTCAAAGTGAAACGTCCTCACCGTTCTTGATGACCTCGCCGGGGTCGAGGTTGACAAGCAGCGCGCGATCGTCTAGATGTTTGATGGCAATTTGCCCGCCTGCCAGCGCACTCAACAAATCGATCTCGACCTCGATGATGAGATCGTTCTCCTGGCGCTTAAAGCGATCGTGTGGCTTCTCCTCGATGACAATGACGACGTCGCCTGGTTCCGCGTTCGGCGACTGGTCGCTTTCCCCGCGGAACATGACAGTCTGCCCACCCTTCATCCCCTTGTCGATGTGCACCTCCAAAAACTTCTTCTCCGGCAGCACCTTCTTGCCCTTGCACTGTCCACACCGATCCTTCAGGTTGATGATCTCCCCCGTACCCGAGCACTCGTCACACGCAGACTGGATCTGCTGGATCATTGGCCCCATTTGGCGCATCGTTACCTTGATCCCGCGTCCGTGGCAAGAGTGGCACGGCCTCACCGCGCCGTCTTTCCCGCCCTTTCCTTTGCACTTGGTGCAGAGGATGTTGCGCGTCAGCGCGAGTTTCGTTGTTTTGCCTTTGTAGAGGTCCTCGAGCGAGACGTGCACCCTATGCACGAGATCCTTCGTCTTGCGCGGCCCCTGTTGTCTTGAGCCTCCACCGCCACCGAAGAAGCCTCCACCGCCACCGAATAGCTGGCTGAATAGATCCTGGGGGGAACGTGACACAGGTAAGACGCTGTGATGGCTGAACGAGGCCATTAACGACGTACTTGAGGATCCATCCCACCCATTCCACCTTGCTCAGATAATCCAGCCTCGCCGCGTTGGTCATACACTTCACGCTTGTCGGGGTCGGATAGAATTTCGTAGCTGCGTTAATTTTTTTTGTTGAGGATAAATTTTTATGAAAGTCGCAGAGAGGGGGTGACGTACGCATGTGTAACTTCCTTGAACAACTCGGGATCGCCGCCCTTGTCGGGGTGCAGTCTCAGAGCCCTATACGTGTCACGATGAGGCCGGGACAGTCCAGGGAGGAGATGAAGGATAAGAAGTACTTTTTCCGGTAGGCCTTTTTAAGCTCGGCCTCCGACGCAGTAGGGGGGACATCAAGGAGGTCGTAAAATTTACTGGAGAGGGTGTCAGGGCTGTTGGGAGGAATGTGGGCGGTGAACGTACGTTTCTTTGACCATGGTGAGGGGGAGATGGTGGGTGAGTGAAAATGCAAACTATCAAGCCTTTGATCGCTCGCGGCTTTACAAATGCGATCGTGATCATTCCACAACCATCTATACTGTTCTACAAACTATACTAATTGGGAAATCATTATATAGTCTACACAAACAATTGTACGTTGCATTTCACTGCCTCAGCCCTTCACTCACGTCAGGGTATACGTCGAATCGCCGCTGCACAGTCACCGGGATCCCCACCCGCGCGTCGTCCAACGTTTGTGGTTCTGCCTCATCTCAATAAATCAATGCGAACCCCAGTGAACACGTCAACTCACCGATGTCAGTGTAGACGATCGTTTCATCCTCGGAGGCCTCTACGAGGACCTTTCCAAGCGGATCGACAACCATGGAATGCCCCCACGCATGATACCCGGCGCTCAGATCCCGCGCTGGGCTACACATCGTAAAGTAGACTTGGTTGTCGACCGCTCTGCACACAGTGAGTTGCGATTACCGGGGGGCGAGGAAACAAGGATCGCACCTCGCACGTTGCAGCAGTTCCCAATGCAGAGGTCCAGTGGTCAGGTTGAAGGCTGCGGGGTATACAAGGAGGTGGCAACCTACGGGAAATTAGGGGGGAGACAAGAAATACACGACAATGTGTGACACACCTTTGCGGGCGGAGGTTATCGCGAGTTCGGGGAAGCGGATGTCATAGCAGATCCCAAGACCAATCCGCGCAAATTCTGCGGCACCAGGATCGCGTCAACTTACTGATCTACACTGGAAGTCAGTAGTACTCACCTGTATCGAAAAAGTTTTGCGTTGTGCCGCCTGTAAGCGTCTCGCTCTCCTGCAGCACAGAGGAATGGGTTCCAAGGTGGAACGCACATAGTAAGCCCTACCTTGAACTTGATCTTGCCTGGAATATCAATGTCGAAGAGGTGAACCTTACGATGAGTCGCGACGAGGTCGCCTGGGTAAGAATATCTGAGACTATAGGAGTAGAGCCAGGCATGAAAATACGTACCATTCGGGTTATACACTGTGCAGGTGTTGTAAACGTTGTTGGTGACGGGGTCTCGTTCGGGAATGGATCCTGCAGTACTTGGTTGAGGACTCTGGGATCATCGGGGAGTATGGACGTACCACCGATAAGCCATGTGCCGGTCTCCTTGGCAGCAGAGGATAACATCTTGACGCTCGCACTGTCGCTCTTTGCGACATCATAAGGTTTGCCCGAGGTAAATCCAATCTTTTCGGCGTATACGGGGAAATGGACGTGACCATACGGCGAGTTGAAACATTCCTGTGATATGCATAGATCAGATGCGCAGATTTTGAGGAGATCTACAAGAGATCTAGGACGCAAACACACTGGCAAGACGATGAGATCTGGCTTTTTGGAGTGGCCTGTGGCGGCCTTGATGATCATGTCGCGCGCATGCTGGAGGTTGGGGGACTTTTCTGCGCCTATTTGACCGAGCTGAATGAGCGCGAGGGTGAAGGGTTTGAATACCGGTGCTTTGGACATGGCGGTAAGTTGGTAAGTGATGGTGTGATGATTTACTTGCTTTCGCGATTAGATAAGGACTTGTAATCCTTCCTCATGTCCCTCATTACAATCTACAACCCCGTCTGCGGCGACGGAAATGCTCAGCACTTTGTCGAGCAGCATGTTCTTCCACTCCTTGCTCAGAACGGAAAGACGGTAAATACTCTTGCCCCGACGCAGCATGCAGGCCATGCTGGGCCTCTCATCGTCGATTTCCTCGAGTCGACTCCAGACGCCGGCAGCATTACAGTCATCCTTGCCTCGGGCGATGGCACCCTCCAGGAGATCATCAACCACCTGTCAATCCAGACCCGCACCATGCCCCGCTTCCACTTTGTGCTCGTGCCCTCTGGGACGGCCAACGCCCTCTACTCATCTTTATTCCCGCCGCACACGGACTCTGAATCAGCATCGGACGAGGAGAAAGTAGAATATAGACTGCAGTCTGTTCGGTCGTTTATCAGTTCGGGCCACACGATACCCTTGACGTTGGCGATTGCAACCTTGTCCGCGCCACCAAGCGCGAAGCGGCGCCCGCAGGTCGCAGTTTCGAGCGTTGTGGTGTCCACGGCGCTCCACGCGAATATTCTGAATGACTCGGAGTCGTTAAGGAAAGAGTTTCCGGGGATTGAAAGGTCGGCGGCCCACTGTCATCAGATACATTCACCACGAATGAACAAACATGTGCAGGTTCAAAGTCGCTGCACAGCAGAACAGCACGAAATGGTACAAGAGCTACGTCAAACTCCTCCCTGCGCCCGGTGAAGGCCGCGTGCAGATTTACGATCCCAACAAAAAAGCCTTCGTCACACATCCGGACTCAGATGCACAGGATCCCATAGTCGATCTCGACGGGCCCTTTGCATACTTCCTCAGCACCGTCAACGTCGATCGCCTTGAGCCCAAATTCAGGATAACACCACTTGCAAGGGCAATCGCACCCGACGAGGCGAGCTGCGAGGTTGTGATTGTCCGCCCGTTGAGGGACCCTGGCGTGAAGTGGGATACCAAGGAGGAGAGGGAGAAGTGGGTTAGTAAGTTGTGGCGAGTGATGGGCGCGGCGTATCAGGACGGGGCACACATCGATATGAGGTACGAGGAGAATGGAAATATTGTCACGGAGGGCGCGGGGCCGCTTGTGGTCGAGTATGTCCGGTGCGGGGGCTGGGAATGGATTCCGGTGCGTAGATCTGAAGATAATGGCGTGATTCAGATTCTGACACCCTATGTAACAGGATGATTTAGATGAGAGTGCACATTTACTCTGCTCGGATGGCGCGATCTCGCATATCGAGAAGGGGGGACGCGCGGTGTGCTTGGCGGCGACGGCAAAGGAGGATGCTGGATTTGTAGTGCATGCCTAGGATCCGGAATGGAATGGATCAGTGTAGTAGACAGACTGGGAGGGACAGCGTCTCGCTCAGTTTACGTGAGGATGTAGATCGTGAAAGAATTGTCATTGGATTTCTTGCTCTATATCGACCGCGCATATTTGCCTGCAAGGGCGTCGCGAACGACCTGGTTCGCGAGCGCATGTACTTCCTCCACCGTACCCGTGCTGTCAACCTGCAGGTACTACGTCAGATAGAACAATGTTTGAAATGGAGCGTCCTGACCTCGGCGACCTTCCCTTGACTGGTATAGTACTCGATGACTGGCATGGTATCCAATTTGTACGTCCCTGCGTGGAGAAATGGTCAGCATGCGTCGACGGTACGATGGTGCCACGCACGGAAGCGCTTCTTGATGCTCTCCACATTGTCGTCCTCACGTCCACTTGTCTTTCCGCGAACAAGAAGGCGCTCCAACATGACTTCTTCTGTTGTCGAAAAGAATAGTACGACAGAGGACAAGCAGACCTAACAGCGTGATGAACACGATAAGTGTGATGATTGATGCTTCAGCAACACACCGTCTCGTCAAACTTGAGCGCCTGGTCCATCTTGCGCGGGAAACCGTCGATCAAGAAGCGCCCGTGCCCATCCTGCCACCCATCCCCGGGCCTGTTCTCCGCCATCGCAGCCTGCATGGCGTTGTCCAGTAGCGTGATAGTGACCTCCATGGGCACGATGGTGCCCTCCTTGATGCATGTCTGGATCAGGCTACCGAATTGCGAGCCTTCGCGGTTCTGTTCTGCCCGCAGGAGATCGCCGGCTAGGGGGAGCTGGAGTATGAGTGGACACGAATAAAGAGGTGGGGTAAGCATTGGCGTACCGGAGAGATGACAGAAACCAAAGTCCTCAACGAGATTGGCACATTGGGTACCTTTGCCTGCATGCAGAAAAATTGAATGTGGTGAGGCCGATCTGGAGAGGAAAAGCCAGACCAGCTCCCGGTCCACCGAGGACATAGACGACGGTGACCTTGCGATGATCAAAGGTAGGTGATTCGGTGGTGGTGGACATCACTTTCTGTTTGAATTGAGCGAGTCGTTGTGGTGGCGGGGCGGGGTGAGCGGGTGGTCGAGCTGGCGAGGCTGGAGGGACGCAGGATAAGAATTTTCGCGCTTTTTGACGACAGAGTAGAAAACAGCAAAGGAAGAAAGAGAAAGGGCGACGAGCAACCAGGGATTGGGGCCGGTTCTGGTGGTCATGCAGTGAAGCAGTGAAACGAGGGACCGTCATGTGACTTGGGAATTTCAATGGATGTTCAGCACCACCACCCTGCCCGCGTCGACGTCCTCCGCTGCTGCCACAACGACGACGCCACAGATCTCGTCGCCGTCGCCGCCGACCACTCCCTCGATGTTATTCTCGTCGTACGTGTCCCTTTGCCGTTATATGCTCGTTTAACCTGGTCCCTGCGACAGACAGATTCTGCATCCCAGACCATCGCGTCGTTCCATATAGGCTGCCGCATAACTGCCATCGCGTGGTCGCCGTTGACCGTGTCGCCATCGGCAAGCGACAACTGGCACCTCGAGTACGTGACGTGTTTGTCTGAAGATCGTCTTTCTTACCATCCCAAAGGCTCGCAGTCGCGGGGGCAGACTTTGGTCTCCACCATCTCATAAAAACAGCCAGTGAAGGGGGATCCATCTTTCCATTTGGTGGCGGTCTAAGTGGTCATCATGGCAAGGTCAACGACATGTCCTTCTGCGGTGGCCACAGTGAAGACAGCACGCGCTATGTCGCGACAGTGTCAGGTAGCGTTTTTTCTTCCACCCAAGCACTTGATCTGACCATTCCCTCAGACGACAAGATGCTGATGGTCTGGGATCTTCATCCAACCATTGACGTCTCATCCCCCAGGCCCTCACCAGGACTTGATGGAACTGAAAACGATACACCCTTCCCACCCGACAGGCCCCAGCCCACCGCCTACGTCATCGCATTCCCCCACCCGCTCACCACCATAAGCTCTCACCCGTCCACAAGCAAGGAGTTTCTTGTCTCAGACTGCCATGGCTCGATCTTTTTGACCGACTGGCGCTCCGACCCGCAGGATGTCGATCAGGATACCTGGAGGCATTCCAGTCTCGTGGAACTGGTGGAACCCGCTGCGCTGGCAGACCATGCGATGGGCTCATCGCGACATTGGACGGGATCGGTTGCGTGGAGGAGAGATACGACTGATATGTGAGTCGGTCGTTCCGTGGCGTGGTTCTGGATGTGACCTGTTTTTTCTCCAGAATCGGCGGGGTATATGGATCCAAATTTTCTGTGTGGGACATCTCGCACCTTCGAGGCGGCAAGCCGTACGCATCTGGTATCAGTTTCCCCGAAGGGGGGCATAAGTTTAGGTACTGTCCTCGACATCTCATATCGCAGTTCTTTCCTGACCATAAGCGACTCGTGTTACAGGTGGTGCCCCACTTACTCCGATTACTTTGCTATCTCGACACGATCACCCCATAAAGGCGCCACCATCCACATCCACAACCTCAGTTACCTACAGGCCCAGCCAACCGTGTTCAGCATCCTGCCACGCCCGCATGTGGTGCAGGACTTCGATTTCATGGCTGCCCGCGGCATTCCGCGCATTGCGGCCGCGGTGGGGAGGACGGTGTTTGTGTTCTCGATTGGGGTGGATTCGTAGACGTGGTTCTTGGAGCTTCTTACGACGGTCGGACGTACACGTATGTATGTGAGCCTGAGCAAGAGGCTTAATATTATTACATAGAGTAGATTAGATTAAAATCTGTCGAAACGGAGGAAGCGCGCGCATCCAGAGGCGTAATTACTTCTTCTTATCTACCTGCAGCAAATATCCGGACACCCTCGCCATCGGCTACTCCAATCATCTGGGCTCTATTTGTCTTGCTGAGAATCGCTATCGCTTTGCGCAGCAGCGGGATGGGTATACCCGTCAACTCTGACTCAATCGGAGGGTCGGTGATGTCGTAAAACGTCAAAATCGTGTTCAGCTGGCCTGTCGCTGTCGCCTGAGGAGTCATAGTGCAGTGAGGGCGTTGATGTCGGACACGATCTGTGTATACGTACCCAGCTGTGAAGCGCTTGTGCCCATTCGTCTGGGGAGCGCCAGTGAAGCAGGACTGACCGCGTTTGCTTGGGGGGCTCGTATTCCGCGGTGTCTGAGGCGACCATTACGGATAGGATATGGGACAAGTAGGACGGCAGTAGTTTGCCTGGAATGTGATTGTGAGATTAAGAATACACTGACGGAGGCAACATACGGTTGATGCGGGGATTGCGCATGATCTCGTCCCAGTCGTTTCCCGTGGTCTCGGCATCCTCAACGCGAAGGAAAAAGAGGCGACGATGGCGAGCGTAGGCGAGGATAAGGTGCGACCAATGTTGGACGGCGATGGCCTGGGTACTGGGATTGGGTTGCTGGCTGTTGTGGGCCGTCAGATGGGGGTTTTGACGAGAGAAATGGCTCTGACGTGAAAAATGGGGGTGCTGAGTGGATGGAGGGCAGGAGGAAGGCAGCCATGGTCGTTGAACGTTGAGAGACCGGCAGCCGGTGTATAAGGCCAAGGCGTAAACAAGTTGCCGGTCCAAAGCCTGTTCTGTTCGTTCCACCTCTCTCTCCTCAAGTTCCCTCTCCTCGTCGTCTCCTGCTCTCCCCCCGCACAATCTCTCCCTTGCAGCCCGCAGCCATCCCATTCCAGTCCCTTTGCTTCGTTGTGTCGCCTCCGGTGTTTTCTGCGGCGACCTTGGCCCAACTTTGATCACCGCACCCGTTGAATTGTCGTTGAAAACCGATGGAGCCGCTGTCTGACGCCATGTCCGACTCAAAGTCTGCGTATGTTGCCTTAGCCAGCCCCCATCGTCAGGCCTCCTTCTCATATCTCGCAGCTCCAAAACTCCGATTGTTCGAGGGGCACGCGCCTGTACTGTTTGTCGTGCTGCAAAGGCATTTTCGTCCATCTTTCGCTTCTTCCCATATCCTGACCCCCATCTGCGCAGATGAAGTGTGTGGGTGCCGAAAATGGCCAGAAACAATGCCAGCGCTGCAAACGTGCCAATGTCGAGTCAGTTTGTCTCCCCGGTCTCCCTTTCATCGCTCATCGTTTACAGATGTATCTTCGAGAAACACCGTCGGGGTCGTAAACCAGGATCCAAGTACGATTTCCTCGCCTCATCGCCGTCGATTGTGCCCGCTCATGACAACTTGTAGACTATCAGAGGCATCAAAAATGCTTCGTCGTCTCGAAAAGGGTCTAAATTCTGCAAAGATGAAATCACAGTCCACCGATGCCTCCACTTCGCGCCACATTCCCCAGGAATCACTATATGCGCCCCCTCGTTCCGTCGACGGCCCTTACAGCACGCCAGCCTCGCACTTCCCATCCAAAGAGCTTCCTCCACTCAACCTATCAGGTTATCCGAATGGCGATGCCTACGCACCACACTCGACCGGTGGCTCTCGTTCCATGGAGATCGACGACGACGAGGACCCCGACCGGAACGAAGAGTCGATTTTTCCTGAGAAACTCATCAGGCGAGAAAATCAGAGGAATTCCTTCTTCAGAACGATCCTCAATCCCGAGGAGGCTCCCCCTCCCCACGGTCACCCCAATCACAGTACCTCTCTTACTCCCCCCACTCGTCCCGCGCCGGTGTCAAGTGGCCTCAACGATCCCATCACAGCTGGCCTCATCACGGAGGAAGATGCGAAAGTTTTGTTCGACCTAATCTTTCTGCGCTTAAACCCCTTCATTAACCTCTTCGACCCCGCCCTGCATTCTGTCGCCTACGTCCGATCCAAGTGCCCCTTCTTATTCACCACCCTCGTCATGGCAGGATGCAAGTTCTTTCGCCCAGAATCATTCAAGCAGTGCCAGAAATTGGCCAATGATTTTGCGGTCCGTGCGTTCGCGGAGGCTTGGAAGCGGGTCGAAGTCGTTCAAGCGTTTGCTTGCCTCACGTATTGGAAGGATCCTGATGATAACGTACGTGCCTTCTCTGATGATTGTATGAACAACTCAACTCACCACCTCTACTTATCAGCGCACATGGACGTACATCGGCTACGTCAGTATTTAACCTTTTCTCTATACCTCAGTTCCTGACTGTCTCTTTTAGGCCTGCCGTATGGCCGTGGAGCTAGGACTCAACCGCTATCTACCAACTCCACCCCCGAATGAGAGTGAATTTCAGATGCTGGAGCGCCGGAACCGCGAACGCACCTACCTTGTGCTTTTCGTTCACGATCGTAGTCTCAGTACGCAAACTGGGAGGCACTGGATGCTGCCCGAAGACGATATGGTACGGCATTCGACCTCGTGGCATGAGCAAGGCGGAAGTACGATAAGGCCTGAAGACGTCATCGTTGCTTCTTTTGTTTCCTTGAGACGTATTGCGGTATGTGGTCATTAGTTCGTAGACCGTCGTCTTTGTCTTACTACACCGTTCCTTGGAAAGGCGGAAACGACGGACGTCTTCAAAGGGGCTGGGCCGGGCGTTCACCATGATGTGAACTATGAGGTTGTACTACGCAATTGTAATACAAAGTTGACGCAGTGGGCAGATACTTGGCAACATGAGATGGATCGAGGTGTGTCTGCTTCGTTGTGCGGAGGCCTTATTCTGACGTCATTTCAGCTGGGGGCGAGAAATTCCACTCTTCCTTCCTCAACTTCTTCAGGCTCTACGTCCGGCTCTTCTTGAACAGTTTTGGAATCCAGGCTGCGATATCTCCGACGTCTCGTCAGAGTCCAAGTCTGCAGGCTATCACAACGTGCTGCACTAGTGCCCTCGACTCTTTGCGAATAGTTTCTCGGGATTTCGCACGTATGAGTATGCTGGTAAGCTCTGATATTTCCGGCACCAACGGGGAGTTTGATGACACCTTTGCCCTCAGCGATACGGACAGGACTCGATCATGGTGATGTCCGCATATTCTGCTGTGTTTTTGCTCAAGGTGACGAGTAATTCTGTGATCGTCTATTTCTTTGCTCACTAGTCACATTCAGCTTCTTCGGAGCTCCACCATCTTTTCTCAACTCAACGGGAGCACAGCGCACGAGATTCATACCCTAATCTCTCAAACCGCCGACGCGTATCAAGATGCATCACAACTCTCACCCCAGTCCACATCCGCCGCCTATCATGCGCGATTCTTGCGAAGCCTCGTCACCAACGATGTCTTTAAAACCAAAAGCCGGCGACTCGATCAAAAGGACAAGAACGACAATGGCATGCCGATTGATCCCCGGCTTCAACGTGAGATGTTTATCCTCCTACTGTATCGTGCTTAACGCCCCCTCAGCACCGCCTCCAACGTCGCATGGATCAGTTCAATCGCCTCCGCAGATGTATCCCCATTCAGCCCAACAACCCCACGAGCAGTTCCAGTTCCCTGCATCGCCGCACTTACCTGCGCACCCGCCCCCTCAAGTGCAATACCCCGAGCCGCCTTCGAGAGGTGCCAATGTCGTCATGGGTGGCCCTGCAGTGAGCTATCCCGGCTATGCATCGCAGGCGCCTCATTATTCTGAGCTCGACGCGCATTACTGGAAGAACATGTTCTTAGAGCTGGGATTCGGTGAGAACGGCGAGAACCACCACTCCATGGTGTCCCACAGCCACACCACACACGAAGTGCGAGGCATGCCGCCGCATTACATGGAATCAAATCACCAGATGCTGCAGCCACAACAGCAGCTTGTCCACCAACCTCAGCAGGGGGGGCACATGGCATACCAACAGCACATGCATTCTTCAACACAACCCAATTATGGGCATCAGTAGGGCTGTGTTTGCCATTTGTAATTGCATACTGTGATCTATTTCTAATAATATGGGCACTCTAGCTCTAGTAGCTAGAGGTGGAGCATGATTGAGACCTTTTGTACAGTAAGCAACTTATATATGAAAACCTGTTCTGCAACCAGGTGATGGAAGGTGTGAGGGAATGAAAAAGCTGGTGAAGAGCTAGGCTCCTAGAACCATCCTCCCCTATTGGTTGGTCAGGTTCACGTGACAGTTAGGGCTGCACACCATCCATTTCACAGCAACGGCCATTGATGATACGGTTGCTTACAGCACATCAAAACTCGTTACTGTCCATGGCTTCACTGACCAATAGGACTGCCGGTATGGCACCATGGTCGTCTGTTTTACGGTAGACAAACTGTAACCTCACAAAAAAAAACGGTGGAAGACTTTGGAGCTGGTCTCGCGTAATTATTGGTGGCCAGGCATTTCAAACTTTGTTGCCACTTACGTAGCTGGATGCGACAAGTGTGCCAGGTTTAAATCCTATCCGGAACCACCAGCTGGCAAATTAAAGCCTAATCCGAT